>JFHB01000086.1:0-123479 GCA_000729835.1 Atkinsonella hypoxylon | reverse complement strand
TCTTATATAATATTCTATAAATCCTTCTAGATACTACTAAGCAGTTATTTTATATATTTATTAGTAATATCTTCTTTATTATCTTCTATTGCCTCTTTAACTATAGTAGATATTATTTTAATAATATTAACTAATTAATCTTTTTACTTCTTAACTCTTTACCTCTTCCTTAGAATAGAATATAGAGGTATAACTTTAGCACTTATTCTATTAATATAATAGATTTTGTTAATACTATTTACTTATATTAAGTATTTATTCCTTATTGCTCCTATAAGTGTTAGCATTAGTTAGTATAGGTTTTATAAGCTAACTTTAATCTTTTTCTAAAAAATATCTTTAAATAATTATATAAGAAGCTATACTTTTATATCTATAAAGCTATCTTCTTTAGCTTTCTTTTCTTTCCTTTTAGCTTAGTCTTTTAAAGCTTCTTCTTACTTAATAGAGCGTTATATCCCTATAGTATAGACTCTAAAGGGCTAGGCTATAATTCTTTTCTTAATTAGTATATAAAGAGTTCTTTTAGGTCTATATTCCTTTATCTTAAACGTTAAAGTTACTATAGTACTATTAGTAAAGTCTCTCTTAAGAATAGCTTCTAGTAGGATATATATTAAGTAATAATTAGAAATATTAATCTTATTAAAGATTTAATCTAATATTTTTCTTTCTTTCTTACTAAGCTTTTAATAGTTTAATGTTTTTCTACTAAATTTCTTAACTTAAGAATAATACTATTTTATAATATAGTAGTTAAAGCAATTAACCTAGAACACTATAAGCCTATAAAGATAACTTTCTATACTAAGGAAGCTTTATATAAGAATAGGTAGTACTAGATTATTTAATTCTACTATTAAGATGCTTACTCTTTAATTATACTTTATAAAGCTAATCTTATTATTATATTAGTAAAACTAGTATTAATCTATATAATAACCTTCCTTACTATAGTAATAGCAGTAATACTACTTTATATAGCTTCTAGTTATATAGGTTCTAAAGCTTTAAGCATTATTATATATATTAATAGCGTTAATATATATATTCTACCTTTTCTCCTTTTTCTTTCTAAACTTCTCTTTAAAAAGCTTTATAATATTTATTTTTAAAACTACTTACTTTATAAGTATAATCTTTATATCTTTAAACTTTTAGGTTAAATTATCTATTTAATCTTTTACTTCTAAAATAAACTATATAATTTCTTTAGCTTTATAACTAAAATTATTTATACTATAATGCTTAAGACTTCTTCTGCTTAAAGGTATATAAAGGTAGTCTTTTCTATTGTTATAAAGTCTAGAGTTATAGTCTTTTAGCTCTATTCTAGCTTATATATACTAGCTAAGCTGCTCTAATAACTCTCTATAGAGTATTACAATAAACTTAGCTCTAGTAACTTTTATTTAATCTATAAAGCTAGTAAGTATAGCATCTAGTAAGGCCTTATAAATGTAATTAAACTAAGAGGTTATATTGCACTATATATAAAGCTTAGCGCTAATTATAGCAGCTTAATGTTCTTAAAGCTAATAGAGAGTGTTCTTTATAGTCCTTAAATAGTTTCTCTTTAGGTCTTTAAGCTTTTTATTAGTTTACTCCTTTTAATCCTAAGGAGTAGCTTTATACTAAAGTAAAAGCTACTTTTTAGCTTCTTTTTAATTATATAAGGTATAAATAACCTTTATATACTTATAGATTAATAGGTTAATATAATAAATAAATATTTTCTACTAGTTTTCCTTTAGAATAAATAAGGTTTCTATTTTTAGCTTAAAGCTAGTTAAGTAATTAAAAACATTTTCTTCCTTAAATTAATATATATTAAACTTTTTATTAAAGGTAGCTTAAGCTTACTGCTTTCTAATAGCTTTACCTATAGCTTTAGCAAGAGCCTTATAAGGTATAGCTATAGCACTACTAGTATTAGCTTTTTTATCTTAAGTATTTAATTCTATTATAACCTTAGGTTTAAAAGCAACTTTTTTAGAAGATTTACTAGATTAGCTAGAGCTAATATTAGCTGCTTTAAATATAGAGCTTATACTTTTCTTTAAGAAATATAGAATACTAAACTTATATAAATAACTAGTAAAATAGCTTATAGGTGTAAAGAGAATAATTAATCTTGCTTAGTAGAAAGAGTGTAATATATATAACTCTTTATATTAGCTATACTTTTAATGCTTTTACCTTTTGCTTCTATAGTTATATAAGCTCTTAACGCTAAAACGTAAAGGCTAAGAACCTAATTACTAATAGCAGTAAATATAAAGATAACTACTAAAATAAGGATAAAAGAGAAATTTTTCTCTATAATTAAATAATTATAATATTTAAAGGACCTAAAAACTTCCTTTTTACTATATTAAGACTATTTTAGCTAAGGGTAAAATAGAGGTTAAATAGGCTAGCTAGTATTTATAATATAGTAACTGTCTTTAACTAAGCTTAGCTCTTTTTAGCTTAAAAAAGCTATAGAAATTTTCTTTCTCTCTTAATTAAATAATCCCTTATAATATAAAGCTTTTATCTCTATAATTTCCTTCTTTCTTATATTAGTAATACTTAAACTAAAGTGCTCTTCTATCTTTAATACTTAGTAGCTTTTTCTTCTTTCTTCTAAGATCTCTATAAAAAACCTTTTAATTATATAATGCGCTTTAATTAGAATAAGTCCCTAGTAAAGCCTCTATTTATATTGCCTTAAAACTAAACCCCTAAATAACTATATAGCTTATACTAAAGTAGGTAATAATGTAGTGCACATTAAGATTAAAGAGAATTAGTAAAGAGTAAGATATTTGTTAGTGTATACTATTAAGTAATAGTAGGTAAGAAGATTAAATAGTTAGAAAAGGCAGAAATAGAATATTAATTGTAGCTTAAAAGATATATACGCATAAAAGGAGCTAAATGTATTAAAGAGTTAGGGAAAGTGTTTGTCGGGAGACCAAGGGTCAAATTTATACTCCTTCGAGTCGGCCCTACAACTAGTTCACTAGTGCACTAGTATTTACATTAAAGAGGTTCAAATTCGGTTATCTAGGAGTTGTATCTAACTAGCAAAAGAGGCTACATTATATACCCTATTAGATGCCTTATATGCCTTAGGCATAGTGTTGTATTAAGGGGGAATTAAGGGGTATTAGCAACCTCGATGTAAGTGGAGACTAGTGTGCAGATGCAACTAATTAGCAGTTGTATCTACCTATATAGGCGCTAGAATTGCACAATAGAGTTATAATAATTCTAACACTAGCAGTCTCTCTTTTAATTGTGCTAGTAGAGTAACTTTAATAGTTACAGTAATAATAAAATAGATTAAAGGAATAAACAACAATAAATCTAATATCCTTCTGCATTAATTTGTAGGTCTCTTTACCTAGCCTTCTACTTATATATTAGCCTTATTGTTATTAATAAAGGATTTAAGAGTCTTATTTAGCGTTACTTTTATTATTAAATTAGCGATATTATCTTTGCTGTTAATCTAATAGATTTTGTTAATTTCGCGCCTTTTATATAATTAATGTAGCACTATAATGTTAATTATTAATCTCTTTTCCTTTATTGTACTAAGCTTTATAAGGTATATATACAACAAGAATAAATCTATATAGACTACTAGTAGAATTAGCGGTATCTATAGCTGCTTTATCACTATATTTAACGTAGTGCTAATAGCATACAATACATCTACGCCTTGCACTATGCTGTATAGTTCTAATGTAAGTGCGCTCCTTATAACTCTCTTACTTTTAATAGAGCTATACGTAATAATATTGCCTTTTATTACAAATTTAGCGTTCTCTTTGCAAGCTTCTTTATTGCCTAAGATAATTATATATTCTATCTAGGAGCTTAAATCTTTATTATTTATAAAGGATCTATTAATAAATATATATAATTTAGCAGAGAGAAGGTCTATTAAGATGTATTATAATCTATAGGTTTAGTTGTTAATTTGCTATTAGAGCCTCTTGTTTAGTTACTTAATATCGTTAATTATAATATCTTGCTGTTATATAGCAACAGAAAGGTTAAATGCAGCTTCTAGTTAATAGATTGTAGCAATATACGCGCTGCAGGCTTGTTGCTTAACGTACTGTTGTTTCGTTAAATCTATATTAACACTAGTAGTATTAACAGGTTAAATCCTCTTACTTTAACCTTTCTAGCAAAGAGTTAAAGTGCTATTAGATTTAGTTAATATACATCCGTTAAAAATTAGTAGCGTTTCTGCTGTTAGGCTCTACTTTAGTTTTACAGTAAAATTAGCCTTCTGCAGTTCTGCAGTTCGGATTCCTTACAGTTAGAGAAGGTTCTATTGCTTAGTTCTAGCGTATTATTAGTCTATATTCTAACGATTCTAAAGTAGTTATTGTTATTTAATACCAGCAAGCAGGGGTTGTATGTTAACGTAACTATACTTAAGTTATTACAGTAGTAGCAAAAGTATATAGACTACTAATGTATACCTGCTTTAGCGATTCTATATAGAGGCTTAATCACTTCTATTATTGTATTATAGGGATATAGGTATTTAATTTAGTTAGGAAGTTATGCAATAATTAATCTGTTTAAATTAGTGTTAAATTATATATAAGCCTATATAATATTGCGGATCTATAAGACAATATCGCGTTTTTAGAGAGATAGAGCTAGTGCTACAATTAGGCGTTAACTAGCTTGTTAAATTGTTAGGGATTGCGTTAAAATTAACAATTTATTGCTGTTATTGTATCCTTAAATAACTAGTTTTAACTTCTTATATAGTAATATAGTTTCTTTCCCTTTAACTTCTTAAACTATATAAAATTTAAAGATATAGCTATTATATACAGTAGGGTTAAATTTAACGAATTAGAAGATATCTCTAGCTAATAGTGCGTTAATTTTAGCTTAGTTAAATGCTTTAAATAGAGCACCTTTTGCTGCAATCTTATTGTCTTTCCTTAGTTATACAGCTAGGTTATAGTTTGCTGTTTCTTTTATAGAAAGGAAAATTTTATTGCTAGATTTATACAGTAATATATAAGTAGAATTAATATTACTACTAGGATTAAGATTATAAGGACTACTAGCAGTTAGGCTAGATACAGTAATATATCTATTTAGTCTATTGTTAGAAGTAGAGAGATTTTGTGTAGAATTAATTAGAATAGGAAGAGGGTTCTTTCTTAGTCTTCTAGAACCTCTTTTCTATATTAGGTTTAGATTAATTAGTTACTTTACCTTTAGGGGTCTTTCTCTCTTCTTTAGTAGAATAGGATTGCTTTTAGGCAGAGATTCTATATTGCTTTTATTAGGTATAATATTAGAAACAGCAGAATAATTATTAGATTTATTGTTATTGTAGTAGTAGGGTTTTATAATAGTTATGCAAAAACAAATAGGGCTATAAGGCATTTGCATAGTGCATTCCTTGCTATCTATAGTAAGCAGCTTATAGGGGCCTTACTAGCTTTCTTTTTTACGCTATATATACACTTCTAACTATAGAAGCAGTAAATATATAGGTGTTATATTTAGGCTGTTGCAGGAGGCAAGAGCATTGTAAATTTGCCTTTATGCTAGGTACTTTTAGGCTTTATTAGTAGCTTTACGTAGAATTAAAGCTTATTATATTACAGAAAGGCTTAGAGGTAAATTATCTATTATATAGGAGTAGAAACTAAAGACTAGTAATATAGGTATATAACCGTTAAGTCTAGTAGAATTATTAACAGCTTTAACAGCTATTTAAAGTTTTTAATTCTTTATAATACTAGTATTAGTGCTTAATTTATCGCTAATAATGTTGTAAGCTCTTCGTAATAGGCTATAGTACTGTTCAATTTTACTAATGCTATTGTAGGCTTTAATAGGCACTTTATTAACATTAACAGACAACATTTATGTATAATAGTGGAATTTAGCGGATGTAAAGTTCTTTCTAGCATTATAAACTATCCAGTTAGAAGGACCTAGATAGGTATTAATCCAGCATTCTTTTAACGCATTCTAGATATCTTATGCTTTCTGCTTTTAAGGTTCTAGAAAGCAAACTGCCTAGAATAAGGTTGTAGAATTAACAACGTAAAGAATAGAGCTACTATCTAGATGTATAATATTAACAATAATTTTGTAGTTAAAGTTATAGTTATCTTTTAATGTAAATCGGAATTAACTAGGTAATTTACTGTTAAGTTAGCAGTAGTAGTAGACTTATATAATTCTATTAATAGCGTTGTTGTCACTAATATCTTCGCCTATACATTATAGAATTGTTGTTAATTGTTGTATAGAGAGATACCTAAATCAACAATAAAGCTAATAGATTTACTTTTCTAATAGAAAGAATACAGCTGCTTCTATAGCTTCTAGAGTTTACTATAGATATCTCTATTTCTAGATAATAGAAACCTTTTAATTGCCTTAAATTAGCACGTTTTTAAGGTTGTTAAGCTTTATATACATCTTATCTATATTATTAATGCTATATAGGAACAGAGTGCTTATATTAATTATATAGAATGTAATTAGGCTAAAGACTGTTAAAACTATAATAAAGCCTATTAAAGTTGCTAATCCTGCGCTAAATGTAATTATATAGTGTTAATTAGATAGATTTATCTTTAATAAAGGCATTTTCTTTACTAATGCCTATACTTAGTTAATTCTAGCTGTTAATATGCCTACTGCTTTAGTGTTAAGTAAGATGCCTCTAAATGTCTCACTAGAATAACTTTCTTTTAATATATAAGATAACAAATATAATAAGAGATCTATAGGATTTAATTAATCTTCTATAAATAGGTCTTTCTTGTGTAAAGTATACTAGCAAGCTTCTTCCTTAAGGTTCTAGAAGATAGCTCTATTGTTTATAGTTGCAGCATTAGTAAAGAATTATATAATTGTTAGCTAAGGAGCTTTTCCTTTATTAGCTATATTAGATTCTTTAATAAATGCTTTGCCTATATCTTAAGTATTATTAGAATTATTATCTTATATAGGTTTACTTAATCCTTTATAAGCTTATAAGTAGGCTCTAAATTTGCTATTTAATAGAGAGGTTTTATACTTCTTGTTATTCTACTATCTTTACTGTACTTCTTAACGTTCTTTTTTGCTATACTTTATTAACTAATATCCTTCTTTTCTATAGATAAAGCAGCGTTATTTTCTAGTCTTACTTCTGCTACAGCTAAGGTCTCTTAAACGTTAATATTAATAGTTTATATAAAGGGCTTTATTATTAATATTAAGTTAGTTAAATCTAGCGTAGAATTAGCTAATTTCCTTCTATACTTCTATAATACTAATTAACTTTTATAGGTTGCTAATAAGCTCTTAGAATGTTGCGTTAGTTGCAAATTTAGCTTAGCTATATTTAGGGATGCCTTTAACTGCTTAAAGGGTCTACTTAATAAGTTTAGAATTATTTATAAGAGGGTTAAAAAGGCTATTATAGATATCTTAAAGGTTCTAGATTATTATATTAAGGCAGTTAAGTATAGATTTATTAGGGTTCTTAGTAATTATATTATATAACGTAATACTGTTCTATCTTTAACAATAGAACTACTTATTAGTTAAGGTCTTAAAGTGTTATTTAACGATTTTAACTATTTAATTAAAGGTGTAATTTATCCTTATATTTATTGCAATTATTATAAGGTAGAATTTATATACTTTACCTATTAGTATTACTAGAAATGCCTTTATTATTGCTAGTTCTAAGAAATTAAGTTGTTAGTATAAGTCCTTAAGGATAACTACTTTTAGCATAATAAAATCGAATATATTGCCGCTATATTTATTGCTTTCTTTATAGATCTTTATAAGGTTAAAAACTTTCCTTATATTAGTCTAGAAAGAATTTATTATAGGAAGAAGTAATAGTTATACTACTAGAAGTAGAAGAAATCTTATATTCTATAGAGAAGAGAGAGAAGGTAGTATTCCTGCTAGTGTACCTATTAGATTACTAGGTATACTTAATAAAAGTAATAAAGAGAGTGCTAAAGGTATAGAAAGAGAGTTCTAGGAAGAAGATTAAGGCTTCTTTACTGTAGATATAGGTTCTATATCTAGGTGTAGATTTAAGTAGAATTTACCTAATGCTACTTATTTATTAATCTCTTCTTCTAGCTATATAGATTGTTCCTCTTTCTATAGTACTCTTTTAAGGGAATTAGTAATTTAGCTGCTACTTCTGCCTATATAGACTCTATATTTATATAGTAAGTTATATAACGCTTTAATAATTAGAGTAAAAGCTCTTTAAAATAGGTCTTTATTCTAGTTATAGAAGTTAAATTTAAAGTTCTTCTATTATTCTTAATCTCTAAATCTTTAATCTTTATAAAGGTTAATTATAAAGGCAATTCTATTATTTAAATTAGTAGTAGTAGCAGTTTCTAGGTTAATTTTATACATTAAGTTCTAATCTATTAATAGAAGTTTCTAATACTTTTAAAGTTATTCTAGAAGCTTATTAGGTTATAGTTATTGCTTAAATTCTTATAGATCTACTTAGGGTTATTGTAAACTTATTATATTAAATAAAATTAAGTAGTATAGAAAGAGAAAGTAGGTATAATAGAATTAGTATAAAGATAGAGAGATTTAGCTAGCTTCTAGCTAAGTTCTAAGATAGTTAAGGGAGTTAAATCCTATAGCATTAGCCGCTAAGGGTTCTAGCTAGTAATTTAATTCCTTAGGAGTTTAATATTAATAATTAGTTAAACTAAAACGTTATTATAAGTAAATACAACTTAGTAACTAAGTAATTATATAGATATCCCTTCCTTTAGCACGCTTTATTAGTTACATTAGCCGCTAAGGGTTCTAGCTAACAGTATTACGTCTCTTCTTACTAAACCTAGCTAATCTATAGTTAGTTATGCTAATCTCTTTAGTTATACTAAAGACTTCTAGTTAAGTAACTACTAATTAGTGTTAAGAGACTAAGGGTTAAATTTATACTCCTTTAAGTTAGCTCTACAACTAGTTCACTAGTGCACTAATATTTACATTAAAGAGGTTTAAATTTAGTTATTTAGGAGTTATATCTAACTAGCAAAAGAGGCTATATTATATACCCTGTTAGATGCCTTATATGCCTTAGGCATAGTGTTATATTAAGGGGGAATTAAGGGGTATTAGCGACCCCGATGTAAGTGGAGACTAGTGTGCAGATACAACCAATCAGCGGTTGTATCCACCCACGCAGGCGCCGGAATCGCACGATGGAGTCATGACGATTCCAACAGTGTTAGTAGTAGCGAAGTAATGTCTCTTGCGTGTTAAGTATTGTAAATAAAAATAGGCTAAAAGATATTAATTGATTAAAAAGAGATAAAGGCCAAAAAGAGCTAGCAAAAGCTGCTTGCGCTTCTCTCTCTCTCTTGAACTATCTATATATCTGGGCGATGCGCACTCTTATAGAGAAAATCTGCATGTAGCATCCCTTGCAAAGCTAATATAAGAACGCAAGGGGGTAACCCCGCCGCAACAAACTAGGAAGGTTGATAGCCACTGAACGGAAAAAGCAATATCAGCCCTAGTTAGCAACATAAGATACATTATAGTACCTATTATGCTCTAATAAAGCTTATAATCGGATTTAGAGAGAAGTTTTGTAACTAGTTGCTTTAGAATCCCCAGCTGTATAGGGATAGAAGCTAGCTTAGCATCTAGCATTTTAAATCTTTCTAGGGCTTCAAGGATATATTGAGATTAGTGGATTTTAATAGACCTTTTAGACCTATTACGGGTGATTTATACACCTAGAAAGAATTCTGCTGGTCCTCTATCTTCTATTAGATAAGCTTAATTTAGTAGCTTTTTAAGCTTATTAATATATCGTAAATTAGGCCCAATTAGAAGACAGTTATCTACATAAGTAGCAATATATGTAGATGTAGCTGGGTTGTAAAAAATTGCTGGGTCTGATATAAGAGGTTTAAATCCATGCTTTTGAAGTAATTCTGTTAGAATTTGCTGCTATTCTCTAGGACTTTACTTTAGACTATAGAGTGATTTTTCTAGCTTAATTACCTAGTCTTTAGAAGGCCTGTAATTACAGCTTTTTAGTAGCTTAGCTACTAATAGCAATGCTTGCTCTGCAAATTCAACGAATCCATCTAGGATTTCTATATAAATAGCTTCTTTTAGCTTGCTATTTAAAAACGATCCTATAAAATCGATTTACTTAACTTCCTAGTTATTAAAAGCTGCAAGAGCTAATAATATACGCTAGCTAGAAGGAATACTAGTTGCAGCAAAGGTCTCTAGGTAGTCTTAACCTTCTATTTACATAAATCCCTTAGCAACAAGGCGGGCCTTATATTTTATAGGATTATTTTCTTTATCCTTTTTTAGCCTATAAATAAGCCTATTCTTTAGAACTCTTTAGCCCTTAGGTACTTAGTCTTTCCCTATAAATTTAAAGGTTTCAGCAGCTAATAGCTGCTTAAATTCGCTATAGGTAGCTTCTATCTAATACTACTTAGCAGAGCTTTTTAGGGCTTGCTTCTACGTGTTAGGAAGTTCATCCTTATTACTATTAGAAGTAATAGCTGCTTTAGTCCTTGCCTTAAAGCATAGATCCTTAATTAAGGAAAATATATCTCTATCTAGATCTATAGCATCAGCATTAGCTTCGGCTTCTATAGTGGCTTCTATAGGTGTTTTTATAGGTATAGGGGCTTTAGGGGCCTCTATAGCTTCTATAGGGTTGCTTAGTAGAAGAGCTTAATTTTCTATAGGTTCTAGTAGATAATTCAGCACATCCAGATGACTAGGATAAGGATACTTAGGAGTATAATTATCTAATAATTGCTGCTAGTTATCGATTTCTCCCTCTAAAGGATTATCCACTATAGAACTAATAGGAACCTTAGGGATGCCCTATGAAATAGAACCTATTCCTTCTATAATTTTAACGAAGCTAGTCTTTATAATAGCTTGTTTAAAGGGAATATATATTAAATATACATTAGAACCTAGTGTAGCTAAAAGTCTACTAGGAATAGTTCTTTTAGCTAGCTTCTACAACCTAGATTGTTGTTCTAAAGGAATTAGAACTTCACAATAGAAGCCTATAGCCCTTATTTTAGTAAAATTAGGCTTATAGGTCTTAAAAGGCTCTAAATTAGCTAGATATAGCTGTTTAGGACTTAGTGGTTTAGTACTATTCGTAGTAGTATTAACTAAATCTACTATAGCAGGAAGGATATAAGACTATAGATATAGAGGTAATTATAACCACTGTAGAGTAGCACGCAAACGGTCTAGAAGTACCCTTATAGCTCTCTCTATTAGTCTATTCTGTTCGTAAATATAGAGGCAAGAGGTGCTAAAGCAAATACCCTTAGAAGATAGCTAAGCTTACAACCTAGTATTAATTTCTATACCACTATTAAAATAAAGGTGTTTAGGGTAGCAGTTATACTAGTTCTTTAATTCCTAAAGAAGCCTTTAATACAGCTATAGAGAGTAGAACCCTCTTTATTAGCTAGATTAAAAGACCACTTATACTGTAATTTTCTATTAATTAGAAAAAGAACTAGAGGCCTCTTATTGTGCAGTATAGGCTCTATTTTAACGGTATCTCCCTCTATAATATCTAAACATCTAGGGGGGTTAGGAATAGCATACTTACTAGGTCTTCTAACAGCTTTAGCTTAGTTGCAAGCTAGGCAGTTAAAATCCTTTTCCTTAATTTTTGTAAAATCAGGAATACCTTTAGTAATAGAAGCAGTCTTCTTTAGTAAAGGGAGTCCTATATACCTTAATCTAACGTGCTAAGTAGCAGCTAATTCTAGGAGCTTCTTATAGGAAGAAGAAGCAGTAGGATTTATACTACTAGAATTATCATTAGAGCTAGCTTCCTTTTGCTCCCTATCTTGCTAGATCTCTTAAGAACCATAGGCCTTGTTTAAGGGATCTAGACGGCTATTTCCTCTAATATCCAGCAACTTAGGATTTAGACCTTCTAAATCCCTGTTATTAGAAGGAATCTAACTAGGAGCCCGTTTAGGAACTAGGGCTAATAGCTCTATAGCATCGTTATTAGTATTATCTTCTTTAAAATTAGATAATTCCTCAATTTAGCTATATTCCTCTAGATTAAAACTAGGCTGTTAAGGGATTTAAACCTCTATAGGATAACTAGCATTATAACCGCTATTATAACTATTGCTAGCTAGAAATCCTATATAAGAGAGATTAGCGTAGTTTTTACACACTCTAGGGGTCTCTTGCCCCTTAAGCTGTAAGAAGAAACTATACTTTTTAGGATTTAGAAGCCTATAGCAGCTTCTATTAGCTAGAAATAGCTAATTTCTAAGGAGAGTGCCCCCTATTAAATAGTGCTTTAGACTACTAATTAGGTTAGTATCTAAACCTAGGCAATATAGAGCATCCTTTAGAGCTAAAGGCCTATATTTAGCTGGATTTATACTAACTAATACCTAGAATACAGCAGTTCCCTGTCCTTTAGGATAAATAGGACCTCTTCTAGTAGCAATAGGCGCGGTTTTACCCTTTTTTATAGGCTTAAAAGTCCTAAAAAATGCCTTATTGTTAACTATATAACAGGTAGAACCTGTATTATATAGTAGGGAGTTTTTAATTATTCCATTAGAGTAATTAAAAGAAGGGGTATTATTACTAGTAGTACTAGTATCACTAGTAGTAGATTCTGTATCTAAATCGTAAGAATTATCACTACTAGAACTGCTAGAATCATTAGATTCTATAGTATCCTAGTTGCTAGTGGATAGGTTATAACAACCTATAGCAAAAGCAGCTTCTCTATCCTTATTCCCAGAGTTTTTATTACTCCTTCTTCGGCACTTCTACTTCTTCTTATTCTTAGAGGCTTTATCTTAATCTTTTTCTTTAGAGGCATTAGAATCGTTAGAATTAGAATCGGAATTCTTCTTCTGATTAGGAGAATTCTTTCCTTAATTAGCTTTATTATTATTATTAGAACCATTAGAGTTAGAAGCTTTATAACTAAGAGCCTTAGATATAGAGGAGCTTTTATCTCTTTGTTCTTCTAATAAGTTAGCTATAAGGAACTGTAAATTTAGCATTTTTACAGATAGACCTTATGCTCTAGCAGCTCTAATAGAATATCGCTGCCTTTTAGCCTAGCTAGAGAAGGTCTTCTTTAAAGCATTAATATAATAATTTACCTAGTTAATAGGATTAATAGCTACACTATAGAGCTGTAATCTAGCTAGTAAATTATTAAATTTAGCATTAAAGGCCTCTAAAGATCCCTTATAGTTCGAAAACAATAAGTTGTAATAACTAGCATATAGCGTACTATGTTGTATTTTAGCACTCTACAAATACTGCCTAACTAGAACGTTATAGGCATCTACAGAGAACTTATGCTAGCTTATAGCAGCTTAAGGTCCAGATTAGCAACTATCTCTTATAATTATAAGGATAATAGCTTGTTCTAAATCTACTAAAGTACTAGCTATACTAGGGTTATTGATAAACTAAGGGAATCCTAGGGCCCTAAATTAAATAGTTAAAGCTTGCTTCTACTGTTTAAAATTTTTAGGGCTTTTTAGCTTAGCAGCCTCTAGAATAGAGTGGACCTTCTTATTTAGCTCTTTTATAGTGCCTTTATTAAAAGTAGGCAGAAAAGTAGCACTATTAGAACTAGAAGGTTTAGGGACTTCAAAAGAGACTTTAGAAGTCTTAGAAGTAACAGGATCTGCCTTAGGAGACCCTATAGAGAGATTACCTATAGATGTAATTATAGTATCTAATTTACTTAGTAAATCAGCTATATTACCTTTATTTTGGCTTTATTTTGCTTCACTATACCTAATAAATCTATTTAGGGTCTCTTGTTGCTTATCTATTTAAGCTTTTAAATTAGCTTAAATATTATAGGCTTGCACTACTCTTTTAGAAGCTAATCTAGCTTCTTTTAGAGCCTTCTTAGCTGTATAATCTTCTTTATTAGAAGAGGAATCTACTGGCTGAGGGGGGGACCTTGCTGAACTAGGAAAGCTAGTAGCAGCAGCTAGATTAGCTAGTGTACTAGAACTACTACCCCTTTTAGGGCTTGTGCTCTTTCCTTTGCCTGTTCCTTTCAGTGCTATTTTAAGGGTTTTAATAGCTTATAACGCTTTTTATAGCTAATTATAGCCTAATTACAGTGGAAATAGTAGTAAATAACAGTAATAACCTCTTCTAGATATCAATAGATTGCTCTATTATAGGCCTAGAAGTGCTCTATATCTTTAGAAATTATACTGAGATTTTTCTCCGATTTCTTTTGTAACAGGTATAACAGGCTCTAAAGGCTGCATTATATTGCGATCTATATACGTATACAATTTGTATAGCAGACTAGATTAACAAGCAGTCGCGAGGGGCATAAAACATAGGTCCTAGCTATTTTTAGCCAAAAAATTCAAGAGATTCTTCTCCAATTAGGTTCTAATAAATCAGTAGAGACCTAGGCACAGCTAATTTAGGGATATCCAGCTAATTCCTACTTTAAAATCCCGACTAGTAGGATTACTATACAAATTGATTCTGCGACCGAAAACATAGGAATATCTAACGGCAACAAGAGCTGTTAGGCGTACACTACAAATTGTAGTATAGCTACTAACAGAGGTATATAGAGTGCACAATATAACAACAACAACAAGCGATGCAGTGCAGCGCTAAGCTTATTTCTCGATAGAAATAATTAATTAGGCAGTGCCTAATAAAACGATTTACAGTGCAAATGTAATATATATAGATGTGTATATAATGATGTTACGCAACAATAGAACCTAGCTATTGAGAATAGCTTTAAAAGTGTGTATGCACAGGGTGCATAGAACTAGTGCAGGAGGCACAGGGTAGGCAGAATAAAAACACCAGTATAGTGGCTAGCGATATGTGTGTAGCAGGTATTAATAGCTTCCAGCAAGCTACTAATAGCAGCGATAGCTGCTAGCATAGGTCTTAATATAGCTTCTAGTGGGTAATACAGTATACAATAGTAGATTTTCAGCGGGCTAACAGCTTGCAGATAGGTCTTCCGGGTTTATAACCTATTGAAAATTATAGGGATTACAGGACTAGATATCTAAGAGGGTAGTAGTCTCTTAGATTTAGCACCTATAATTGCTCCTAGCAATTATTACGTAGTAGAAGCAGCAGCGGCCTAAATCAAGCTATAGTGTATAGTACTAGATCACGTAGAGGCAATAGATAACTGTAATAGTAGTATCTTTATATTAAGAGCGCTGTAACAAACAAGTTAGTAAGGGTAGAATCTTAAATCTTTCTAGTCCCTTATAGATCTACTAACTATATTAGCGGGCTGTAGTCGCTAGAAGGGGCTTGTAGGCTACTTTATAATTTCCGCAAAAAGATTTACTATATAAAAACAAAAAAATCGACTTATAGCTATACAAACGAGACGCCTACGTGCTTAATTTAACAAATTCCACTAATAATAAGCAACCCTTATAAGCAACTCTATCTAACAATTCTATTATTAGAAAGCCCTAATTCTTAGCTTTTGAATGGTATACTTCTTGAATTTCTACCATTGCTAGTTGTAGAGAAAATCGCTGTTAAAGTTGACTATAGGTTAGGCAACTTTGCCTTAGTCGAATCTAGATGTTTGCATCTAGTAACAACGATATCTCTACTAAAAATTAACGTAACAAGACCTAATAAGGGTCACGTGATAGAGCAACTAGTAGGCATAAAAATAGGCTATACAGGGTAGCTTATTTTTAACAAGTGTCCTTAAGGTAGGCTTTAATTATTTCCTTAGTCTTAGATTTACACTTTTCCTAAAGGAGATTGTTACACTAGGTCTAGGATTACACCTTAGCTAATAGAATAAAGAGTAAGTCTATACAGCTAATACTAGCTAAGGCACCTGCAATAGTGCTATTAATTCTACTAAATTTATTAGAGAAGTAAATAGTAAGTAACGCTGCCTATAACAGTAGATTAATAGATAAATCTACAGTAATAGTTTCCTTGCCTCTTTTTACTATATTGCTACTATAGTAAGCAGTAGCTGCTGCTTTTACCTATATTTTGCCTCTTCTAGCTACTCTAGCGTTACCTATAGATGCTTTAGCATCCTTACCTTTATACTGCTAGTTTTAGCGCTTTACTTTACAGTTATTATAAATTCTAAAGATATATATTACTATATTCTACTAGAGTAAGTAATGTATATTGTCTTTAGAGACCTTAATGCTAGTCTTATCTATTATACTGCCTTTTAGAGTAAATTTATAGGTATAAGTGTAAATAGCATTTTCTATATTCTATACCTTTTCTTTAGCTCTATTAGTGTAGCAATACTAACTATAGTCTTCTGTAATAGGCTCTACATTAGTAATATTAATGTTATCTTTAATTTCTATAGAAATAGTGCTAAAGATAAACTTATTAACTTTTAGGGTGCCCTTAGCACTTCTAGGCCTACTAAAAGTACTATATAAGCAGTAGAAATTAAGCAATATAAGACAACTTTTAATATTATTTAGTTCTATAGCTACTATATTACCTTTATAGTTATATTCCTACTCCTTAAACTTAAAACCTTTACTTTTAGCGTTAAAACTATTATTATAATTAATATATATATTAGAAGCAATATACTCTTCTTTAGGTTTAAATAGTAGTAGTATTATAGCTTAAGTATAGTTACTGTTGTTGTTTCTCTCTTAGAATAAGCTACTTAGGTTTACTAAAATTAATAATTCTAAACTACTACAAAAAAAGAATAATAGTAGTAGATTTTCTCTAAAAGGGATAGAAGGGGTTAGAAGTAGCTCTATAGAGGCTAGTTAGTTCTATAGGCTATAGGAATTTACTCTATAGGTAGTTTATTGCCCTTAGTGTAGTATTCTAGTGTTTAACTGTTAAAAGTAGCTTAATAATAGCCTAAAGGGATAGAAAGAGTAGCAGCTATAATAGTATTAATAAATTTATAAAGATTTTATAATATATAAAGGTATAAGAAAAAGGTTATATAGTAAAAAGCATAAAAATTCATAAAAGTAAAGGTAAATTTATAGGGAAAAGTAGATTAAAACAATAGTATATAGATTTATAGGTGTTTTCTTCTTAATCTTCTATAATTCTATAATATAGGTTAATTTTAATAGTTTTAATAATAATAAATAAGGAAATAAGGAAAGAGATACTAAGAGATTTAAATAACCTATTATATAATAAAGGAAATTAAGACTTATAAGGAAAAGAGTTAGTAGTAGGCTTCTACTAGCTAATTTAGGGTTTTCTAGTAGGTTACATTACCCTTCTAATAACGCTAATACTCTTTTTCCTAAATTATAGAGTGTTTCTATAGATATTTATTTATAATTTTAGAAGCATTAACTTTAAGCTTATCTAACCCTAGATGCTAAGCCGGCTTCTATCCCTATACAGCTAGGGATTCTAAAGCAACTAGTTACAAAACTTCTCTCTAAATCCGATTATAAGCTTTATTAGAGCATAATAGGTACTATAATGTATCTTATGTTGCTAACTAGGGCTAATATTGCTTTTTCTGTTCAGTAGCTATTAACTGTTACGGTGGGATCCGACGTGGATTTGTTGGAAGTGACAATAGGTTGTTGGATTCAATAGGTTATGTAATAATTCGTAACAGGAGTTGTAAGAGCTTCTGTGAGGAGCATCTAATAATAATGTTCTAGTAAATAATTGTTAATTGTTCAATCTAACTACTTAAGCGTTGCTTCTAACTACTTATATATAATTGCGGTTACGTGCACTAGTGACCTATAGGCCTATAGGATTATCCCGTAATAAGTGCTGCCTCTACAAAAAAGATTAGCTGTTCTAGCTGTTCTAAAAATTAATTGTTAGTCGTTAGAAGGCATATTAGATTAAACTAAATAACTTATTAATCTAGCTGCTACAAAAGGTGTAGAAAGGTAGTTATTGTTTTATTGCGCAAGCATACGTTGTTGTTATTATAGTACAATCTGCAGTGTAGGTTGCTATATTTATATATTTTCTCTATGCACTTATAATGCCTAAATTACACTTATAATCTAGTAACTATTAAATCTATATATTAAATTAATAGATTTCCTTAAACCTAATAGAGCGTTAAAGCTTATTCTATAATTATTGAAAATAATAGGGATTACAGGACTAGATATCTAAGAGGGTAGTGGTCTCTTAGATTTAGCACCTGTAATTGCTCCTAGCAATTATCACGTAGTGGAAGCAGCAGCGGCCTAAATCAAGCTGTAGTGTATAGTATAGATCACGTAGAGGCAATAGATAACTGTAATAGTAGTATCTTTATATTAAGAGCGCTGTAACGAACTTAATAAGGGTAGGATCTTGAATCTTTCTAGTCCCTTATAGACCTACCGACTATATTAGCGGGCTGTAGTTGCTAGAAGGGGCTTATAGGCTACTTTATAATTTCCGCAAAAAGATTTACTATATAAAAACAAAAAAATTAACTTACAGCTATACAAACAAGACGCCTATGTGCACAATTTAACAAATTTCACTAATAACAAGCAACTCTTATAAGCAACTCTATCTAACAATTATACTATTAGATAGCCCTAATTCTTAGCTTTTAAATGGTATACTTCTTAAATTTCTGCTATTGCTAGTTGTAGAGAAAATCGCTGTTAAAGTTAACTATAGGTTAGGCAACCTTGCCTTAGTTGAATCTAGATGTTTTGCATCTAGTAACAGCAATATCTCTACCAAAAATCAACGTAATAAAACCTAGTTAGGGTTACGTGATAGAGCAACTAATAGGCAACTAGCAAGCATAAAAATAGGCTATACAGGGTAGCTTATTTTTAACACTCCCTCTAGAAATGTGAGAAGTAACTAGTTCTACAAGCAACTTAGCTCCTTTAAAGGATATCTAAGTTAGAATTAACCAACGAAATACAGTACTAATAACAGGACTAAATAACATAACTAATAACATAACTAATTCCACTAATTCCAGGGTAGTTATAGTTGAATATAACTAGTTATTGTTAATTGTTTTTGTTGTTTTCGATTTTTAACTGTTTTTCGTTGCTTTTCGATTTTTTAAGTGTTTTTGTTGCTTTTATAAGCTAACTAGAAAGCTCTAGTAACTTAATGAATTGTTAATGCTTTTAAATAGTAAGAGGCTTAGTTAGGCTATTTGCTAGCATCTAATTTGTATTAATATAACTAACCTTAGCTATACCTTTACGAATCTTTTCCCTAATGTAGTTAAACTTCAAAAGGGTGTGCTTAGTCCTACTATATAACGTTAGGTTGTAAGCAGTAACTATAGCGCCTTGATTATTACACCTAATAGGAATAGGAGGGGTTAAAGGTAGCTTTATCTCCTTAAAAAGGCTGTAGAGCTACTCTAATTCCCTAATAGCTTCTAATAATGTATTGGATTCTGCTTCTAAGGTAGAAAGGGCAATAGTACTAGCTTTTTTCGATTTCCAGCTAATAGGTCCACCAGCTAGCTTATATAGATAAGCATAGGTTAATTTAGAAGAGACTTTATCACCAGCAAAATCGCTATTGCAATAACTAAGAAGGGTCTTAAGTATTTCTTTACAACTAATAGAACTATTAGAGGATTTAGAAGACTTTTTAGAGGAAGACCCTGCTAAAGGGTGTGGACTAGATCGCTTATAAATAATGGCAAAGCTTCTAGTACTACTTAAGTACCTTAGGAGGTGCTTAGAGGCGTTTAGGTGCTCTATATAGGGCTTAGCTAGGAAGGTTAATAGCTACTAAACGGAAAAAGCAATATTAGCCCTAGTTAGCAACATAAGGTACATTATAGTGCCTATTATGCTCTAATAAAGCTTATAATCGGATTTTAAGAGAAGTTTTGTAACTAGTTGCTTTAGAATTCCCAGCTGTATAGGGATAGAAGCTGGCTTAGCATCTAGCATTTTGAATCTTTCTAGTGCTTTAAGGATATATTAAGATTGGTGGATTTTAATAGACCTTTTAGACCTATTACAGGTGATTTGCACACCTAGAAAGAATTCTGCTGGTCCTCTATCTTCTATTGGATAGGCTTAATTTAGTAGCTTTTTAAGCTTATTAATATATCGTAAATCAGGCCTAATTAGAAGACAGTTATCTACATAAGTAGCAATATATGTAGATGTAGCTGGGTTATAAAAGACTGCTGGGTCTGATATAAGAGGTTTAAATCCATGCTTTTGAAGTAATTCTGTTAGAATTTGCTGCTATTCTCTAGGACTTTGCTTTAAACCATAGAGGGATTTTTCTAGCTTAATTACTTAGTCTTTAGAAGGCCTGTAATTACAGCTTTTTAGTAGCTTAGCTACTGTTAGCAATGCTTGCTCTGCAAATTCAACGAATCTATCTAGGATTTCTATATAAATAGCTTCTTTTAGCTTGCTATTTAAAAACGCTCCTATAAAGTCGATTTGCTCGACTTCCCAGTTATTAAAAGCTGCAAGAGCTAATAATATACGCTAGCTAGGAGGAATACTAGTTGCAGTAAAGGTCTCTAGGTAATCTTAACCTTCTATTTGCATAAATCCCTTAGCAACAAGGCAGGCCTTATATTTTATAGGATTATTTTCTTTATCCTTTTTTAGCCTATAGATAAGCCTATTCTTTAGAACTCTTCAGCCCTTAGGTACTTAGTCTTTCCCTATAAATTTAAAGGTTCTAGCAGCTAATAGCTGCTTAAATTCGCTATAGGTAGCTTCTATCTAATGCTGCTTAGCAGAGCTTTTTAGGGCTTGCTTCCACGTATTAGGAAGTTCATCCTTATTACTATTAGAAGTAATAGCTGCTTTAGTCCTTGCCTTAAAGCATAGATCCTTAATTAAGGAAAATATGTCTCCATCTAAATCTATAGCATCAGCATCAGCTTCAACTTCTATAGGTTCTATATTAGCTTGAGGGGCTTCTATAGGTATAGGGGCTTTAGGGGCCTCTACAGCTTCTATAGGGTTGCTTGGTAGAAGAGCTTGATCTACAGGTTCTAGTGGATGATTCAGCACATCCAGATGACTAGGATAAGGATACTTAGGAGTATAATTATCCACTAATTGCTGCTGGTCATCGATTTCTCCCTCTGAAGGATTATCCACTATAGAACCAATAGGAACCTTAGGGATGCCCTGTGAAATAGGATCAATAGCTACACCACAGAGCTGTAATCTAGCTAGTAAATTATTAAATTCAGCATTAAAGGCCTCTAAAGATCCCTTATAGTTCGAAAACGATAAGTTGTGATAACTAGCATATAGCGTACCACGTTGTATTTCAGCACTCTGCGAATACTGCCTAACTAGAACGTTATAGGCATCTACAGGGGACTTATGCTAGCTTATAGCAGCTTAAGGTCTAGATTGGCAACTATCTCTTATAATTATAAGGATAATAGCTTGCTCTAAATCTACTAATGTACTAGCTATACTAGGATTATCAATAAATTAAGGGAATCCTAGTGCTCTAAATTAAATAGTTAAAGCTTACTTCTACTGTTTAAAATTTTTAGGGCCTTTTAGCTTAGCAGCCTCTGGAATTAAGTGGACCTTCTTATTTAACTCTTTTATAGTGCCTTCATTAAAAGCAGGCAGAAAAGTAGCACTATTAGAGGAACTAGAAGGTTTAGGGGCTTTAAAAGAGACTTTAGAAGCTCTTTTAGAAGTAATAGGATCTACTACCTTAGAGGGAGACCCTATAGAGAGATTACCTATAGATATAATTATAGTATCTAATTTACTTAGTAAATTAGCTATATTACCTTCATTTTGGCTTTGTTTTGCTTCACTATGCCTAATGAATCTATTTAGGGTCTCTTGTTGCTTATCTATTTAAGCTTTTAGGTCAGCTTGTACATTATAGACTTGCACTACTCTTTTAGAAGCTAATCTAGCTTCTTTTAGAGCCTTCTTAGCTGTATAATCTTCTTCATCAGAAGAGGAATCTACTAGCTGAGGGGGGGACCTTGCTGGACTAGGAAAGCTAGTAGCAGCTGTAGCTAGTGTACTAGAACCACTACCCCGTTTAGGGCTTGTGCTCTTTCCCTTGCCTGTTCCTTTTGGTGCTATTTTTAAGGGTTTTAATAGCTAATTATAGCCAAATTACAGTGGAAATAGTAGTAAATAACAGTAATAACCTCTACTAGATATCAATAGATTGCTCTATTATAGGCCTAGAAGTGCCCTATATCTTCAGAAATTATACTGAGATTTTTCTCCAATTTCTTTCGTAATAGGTATAATAGGCTCTAAAGGCTGCGTTGTATTGCAATCTATATGCGCATACAATTTGTATAGCAGACTAGATTGACAAGCGGTTAAGAGGGGCACAAAACACAGGTCCTAGCTATTTTTAGCTAAAAAATTCAGGAGATTCTTCTCCAATTAGGTTCCAATAAATTAGTGGAGACCTAGGTACAGCTAATTTAGGGATATCTAGCTAATTCCCACTTCAAAATCCTAACCAGTAGGATTACTACACAAATTGATTCTGCAACCGAAAACATAGGAATATCTGCGACAAGAGCTGTTAGGCGTGAACTACAAATTGTAGTATAGCTACTAACAGAGGTGCACAGGGTGCACAATATACGAGATAACAGCATAACAACAACGAGCGATGCAGTGCAGCGCTGAGCTTATTTCTTAATAGAAATAATTAATTAGGTAGTGCCTAATAAAACGATTTACAGTGCAAATGTAATGTATGCAGATATATATATTTTGATGTTGCGCAACAATAGAACCTAGCTATTAAGAATAGCTTTAAAAGTGTATATACACAGGGTGTATAGAGTGCAGGAGGCATAGAGTGGGCAGAATGTAAACACCAGTATAGTAGCTGGCGATGTGTGTGCAGTAGGTATTAATAGCTTCCAGTAAGCTACTAATGGTTTTAGCAGCAATAGCTGCTAGCGCAGGTCTTAATATAGCTTCTAGTGGGTAATATAGTACACAATAGTAGATTTTCAGCGGGCTAACAGCTTGCAGATAGGTCTTCCGGGCTTATAACCTATTGAAAATAATAGGGATTACAGGACTAGATATCTAAGAGGGTAGTGGTCTCTTAGATTTAGCACCTGTAATTGCTCCTAGCAATTATTATATAGTGGAAGCAGCAGCGGCTTAAATTAAGCTGTAGTGTATAGTATAGATCACGTAGAGGCAATAGATAACTGTAATAGTGGTATCTTTATATTAAGAGCACTGTAACAAACTTAATAAGGGTAGAATCTTAAATCTTTCCAGTCCTTTATAGACCTACTAACTATATTGGCGGGCTGTAGTTGCTAGAAGGGGCTTATAGGCTACTTTATAATTTCTGCAAAAAGATTTACTATATAAAAACAAAAAAATCGACTTACAGCTATACAAACGAGACGCTTATATGCACAATTTAACAAATTCTACTAATAACAAGCAACCCTTATAAGCAACCCTATCTAACAATTATACTATTAGATAGCCCTAATTCTTAGCTTTTGAATGGTATACTTCTTGAATTTCTACTATTGCTAGTTGTGGAGAAAATCGCTGTTAAAGTTAACTATAGGTTAGGCAACCTTGCCTTAGTTGAATCTAGATGTTTCGTATCTAGTAACAGCGATATCTCTACCAAAAATCAACGTAACAAAACCTAGTTAGGGTCACGTGATAGAGCAACTAATAGGCAACTAGCAAGCATAAAAATAGGCTATACAGGGTAGCTTATTTTTAACAATAATCTATATATAAGCGAAGTTGCATAAAATTATTTTAGACAATATTAAATCCTATAAATTAATCTTTATATAATAAAGCTAATTTATTAAATCTATATAGTATATTCCTTATGCAAGATCGTTCTATATAGTGTTAAAAGTATTAAAAATTATTCTATATTAACGCTAATTTTCTGTTAAATCCCTTTAGTGTATTTCTTTATATATATACAGCCTATTTTAATCTCTAGGCATTAGTAATAGCAGTAAATTGTTAGTTAGTTATAGTAGGCTGTTAGTTCTCTCTAGAAAGTAAAGCTAGCAGACGCTTCTAGTAGCTTTAGGGAGAGTTTTGCCTAAAAGGCGCTAGTTTTATATATAGTAGGTGTTTCTACTAGTTTACCTGCAGCTAGCCTCTTAGTTAGCGTTTTTACCTTAGTTAGCATTAGCTTTACTATAGAAGGTATCTTTTATAGAATTAATAAAGAGAAACGCATTAAAGATAGATTAATTAGGATAAACTAAGCACTTCTTCTACATTAAATAGTACTAAATCTATTACTAAAGAGGCTTTATGCAGCAATAGGCTAGTTAGTTAAGCGTTCTAAGAAGTTTACGTAAATACAGTTAATTTTATGTTGTAAGCGTTTGTTTTCTGCCTATAGTGTATTAATATTATTGCAAATAATTGGGATTACAGGACTAGATATCTAAGAGGGTAGTGGTCTCTTAGATTTAGCACCTGTAATTGCTCCTAGCAATTATCACGTAGTGGAAGCAGCAGCGGCCTAAATCAAGCTGTAGTGTATAGTATAGATCACGTAGAGGCAATAGATAACTGTAATAGTAGTATCTTTATATTAAGAGCGCTGTAACAAACTTAGTAAGGGTAGGATCTCGAATCTTTCTAGTCCCTTATAGACCTACTGACTATATCGGCGGACTGTAGTCGCTAGAAGGGGCTTATAGGCCACTTTATAATTTCTGCAAAAAGATTTACTATATAAAAACAAAAAAATTAACTTACGGCTATACAAACGAGACGCCTATGTGCATAATTTAACAAATTCCACTAATAATAAGCAACCCTTATAAGCAACTCTATCTAACAATTATACTATTAGATAGCCCTAATTCTTAGCTTTTAAATAGTATACTTCTTGAATTTCTACTATTACTAGTTGTGGAGAAAATCGCTGTTAAAGTTAACTATAGGTTAGGCAACTTTGCCTTAGTCGATTCTAGATGTTTTACATCTAGTAACAGCAATATCTCTATCGAAAATCAACGTAATAAGACCTAGTTAGGGTCACGTAATAGAGCAACTAACAGGCAACTAGCAAGCATAAAAATAGGCTATATAGGGTAACTTATTTTTAACACTCCCTCTAGAAATGTAAGAAGTAACTAGTTCTACAAGCAACTTAGCTCCTTTAAAGGATATCTAAGTTAGAATCAACCAACGAAATACAGTACTAATAACAGAACTAAATAACATAACTAATTCTAGCAATTCCAGGGTAGTTATAGTTGAATATAACTAGTTGTTGTTAATTGTTTTTGTTGTTTTCGATTTTAAACTGTTTTTCGTTGCTTTTCGATTTTTTGAGTGTTTTTGTTGCTTTTATAAGCTAGCTAGAAAGCTTTAGTAACTTAATGAATTGTTGATACTTTTAAATAGCAAGAGGCTTAGTTAGGCTATTTGCTGGCATCTAATTTATATTAATATAACTAACCTTAGCTATACCTTTACAAATCTTTTCCCTAATGTAGTTAAACTTTAAAAGGGTGTGCTTAGTCCTACTATATAACGTTAGGTTGTAAGCAGTAACTATAGCGCCTTAATTATTATACCTAATAGGAATAGGAGGGGTTAAAGGCAGCTTTATCTCCTTAAAAAGGCTGTAGAGCCACTCTAATTCCCTTATAGCTTCAGATAATGCATTGGATTCTGCTTCTAATGTAGAAAGAGCAATAGTACTAGCTTTCTTTAATTTCCAGCTAATAGGTCCACCAGCTAGCTTATATAGATAAGCATAGGTTGATTTAGAAGAGACTTTATCACCAGCAAAATCGCTATCGCAATAACCAAGAAGGGTCTTAAGTACTTCTTTACAACTAATAGAACTATTAGAAGCTTTAGAAGACTTTTTAGAGGAAGACCCTGCTAAAGAGTGTGGACTAGAACGTGTCACGGCCATAAGGGAAAGATTAAATGGTCTTATTAGGCTCTATTAACGAAAACTCTAAGATAGAGAGGAAAGGAGGAAAAAGGAGGCAAAGCCTCTGTAGGTGCCTAGGGGCTATAAGATTAACGGACCCTAGTGGAGTTAACACCCTAAAGTGGGGCTACGTCTAGTGTATCTAACAGTTTAATATTGTTCTATAATAGTCTAAGGTTTTTCTAAAGAAGACCTAAGGTCCTACAGCTTAAGCTAGCGCTAATAGTGTAGCTAACTTAAAACACCTTAATATTAAGGTAATAGATAACAATAAGGTATTGTACTAAAGGCTTATAACTATTACACTACCCCCTTCTAAACCTAATATTATTAAATAATATTAAAGGTTTTACCTATATTATATAGGTCTTTTCCTCTTTATTGTAGTATCCTTAGCAGCTATATTATTATTGCTGTATTCTACTACAGCTTTATTATTAGCAGCTGCAACTAACTATTTCTATAGTCTTACTAGTAGTTCTACAGCATCTAGATACTTCTTATAAAATTTAACTAAAGCTGCTGCTGCATTAGCTAAATTCCTTGCTAGATACTATTAATTATCTAGGTTGTAACTCTTCTAACTAACCTAATATTCTAAGGTCTTATTCTAACCTTTTAATCTAGAGGCTAGTACCTAGTTAACTTTATACTCTATTTAGCCTTAGATTTCTTGTAGTTCCTTTAGTGTAATTAGCTGCTAAGGCAATAGATTAATTAGTGCCTTCTGTAGCCTATTTATATAAAACAATAGAGAACCTTTAAACTAGTTTAGAACATCTAAGATAAAGCTATAGCCTCTCTTTTTAATTATTAACTATAGACTAGCGTATTAAGAATCTAGTTAAGTAGTTAGAGCTAAAGTTATAAAGCCTTTCTTCTATATATAGACTTTATTGCCTATATTAAAGTTAACTTCCCTTCTTTTCTAATTAGCTTAGTTCTCTTATACCTTTTAGGCTTTAACTGTATTTTACTATATAAGGTCTTATATCTCCTTTATTTATATAATAATATTTTAAGCAACTTACGCTCTTTCTAAATTAATAAGATTAAATAGTTTATTATTTAATACTAATAGATTCTATAGTAGTTAACCTAATAATACCTAAAGAGAATATATATTTAATAATAAGTGCTATAAGACGTTATATATAAAGTCTAAAGTAGAAAGGTAAATACTTTACTGTTTTTAATACTAGTTAATATAGAATCTTAGCTTTTAATCTAATTCCTAATTTATAATTTCTATAGCTTCTTAGGTTTATAGGTATAAAGAACTTCTATAGCAAAATTTTATACTAGTTAGCTTATTAATTATTTCTAAGAATTCTAATATAAAAGAGCTAGCATTATTACTAATTTAAACACTAGGTAAGCTAAGGAAACAGTATATATATTAATAATACTATTGTACAATCTTTTCTGCTGTATTTATCTTATAGCCTAAAAGAGTAGCTATTAAGCAACTAAATTTGTAAATAAACACCTAAATATAGTTATAGCTAAATTTATCTAGAGGTATATCCTTACTATTAATAACTACCTACTTCTATACTTTATTTAGTACTAGTAGAGAGTGTAATAAGCCTAGAGTTTTATTATAGTAAGGTTTATTGCAGTTATAGTTTAGATAATTCTTTATAAAGGTTTAAATATTATAGTTTATTCTTTACTACTAATATTGCCTTTTAATAAGATTAATTGTTTTATATTAACCTCTATAGGCAAAAATAGGTAGTATATAAGCTTTATAAATTAACGCTATATATAAGAAGATCTTTCTATTACTAGTTTAAACTAAAACTATTAGCTTTTTATTATAGAAACCTAAACCTTATTCTTTATTTTTTTTAATAATTAGGTCTACTAGGTTTACTCCTTAAAGTCTTCTTTATACACTTAATATTATTATATTATTAATTTAATTAAGTAGTATTATCTTAAAGGTTTAGTTTAGAGCTTCTTAGGCTTTAACAGTAAGAGTATTAATAGTCTTCCTTAATAAAGCATTAGTAATAATATTATTCTTTCCCTTTTAATACTAGAAAGTAATATTAAAGTTAGTAAGAAAATTAGCCTATTTAACTTAATGTGTTAACAGTAGCCTCTTAGTAAACTAATATAACAGCGCTTAGTAATTAGTAATAATAAAGAATTAAGTACTAAGTAGCTTAAGTTTAAAGTGCTATAACATTTAAACTATAGCTAATATTTCTTAATCTTAAATAGAATAAGCTTATTCTACTAGTGTTATAGTCTTACTAAAGTATCTAATAGGTTTCTATTTATTATTATCTTATAACTATATAATTACTTCTTCTATAGTATTGCAAGAAGCATTAGTCTCTACTTAGGTTTTTCTACTAGGTTAAAAGAAAGCTAGTATAGGTGCTTAAGTAGCTAACTTCTTTATTAGATTAAATGCTTATTATTATTCTAGTTTAATAATAAAGGTTATATCTTTCTTAAGTAAGTAATTTAGTAGTTCTACTATATTGCTAGAGTAACTGTAGAATATATAGATATAATTATACAACCTAAGGAAGAATCTTAGTGTAGTCTTAAAAGTTAGATCTTTAATCTTCTAGCTAGTAATAGCTTTAATTTTAGCTAGATTAATTTATATACCTTTTCTAACTTTAATTATTACACTTAAGTAGTTAATACTTTTTATATTAAACTAGGATTTCTTAATATTACCTTAAAGATTAGCTTTATATAATTAGTAAATAACTTCTTTAACTTAAGACTAATAAACCTCTTCTGCTTTATTATCTATATAGATTAAGACATTATTAGTATAAGCACTAATAAAGAGATTAAGTAATTTATTAAGTTAAGCGTTAATAAATAACTGCTATTAAACTAGTTTAACTTTTAATCTAAAGGGAAGTACTTTCTACTAGAATATTCCTTAGTAAGTTTAAAAGGCAGTTAGGTATTAGAAGTTTACTTTAATTAATATCTAATTAAAAGCTCTAATAATATTAATCTTACTTATTCTTTTAGCTTATTAGTAATTAGTAATAGTTCCTTTAATATCTAGAGTAGGAACTAATTAAGGCTTTAGGAAGTTATTAATCTATTAATAATCTTAGTAGAAATACCTCTTACTAAAGTAAGGTTTTAGGGTAAAGACATTTAATGTAGATTTATTAGCTATATAGAGTTTAATTAATCTAGCTTCTAATAGTTCTTTAATAGCTTTCTTTTCTAAAGAGAGGCATCTAAAAGGGGTTCTATATATAGAAAGGGAACTTAATAATAGTTTAGCTAATTTTAATATAATATTATAACTAAAGCAGCTAAATAGTAACACTACAGCAGCCTTCTTTAAAAAGAATTCTTCTAAATAAGCTAACTATAAAGGAATTAACTTTCTTACTAACTTAATATACTTTAGGTCCTTATTCTTATAGAAAGGAATAGTTTTACTAGTATATATCTTCTACTATACTTATACTTTAAGGGCTTAAAGACTAACTATAGGTAGTAAGACTATTTAATTAATAAAGGCAATAGCTTTATTAAGTATCTATAACTTCTTCTATTGTAATTAATAGAGGTTAGCTTTAATCTAAGCTTATAGCTCTATTATATTAACTAGAGGTTTAGTTAAATCTTCCTTTAGAGTTAAAATAATCTCTTTTTAAAGATTTAAGCGTTTTAGAATCTAATAGATTAACTACTTTTCCTAATTAATTTAATTGTTTATTCTCTAGTTATATTATAAGGTATTTTTTTAAATTATAGAATTAACTTTCTTCTTTTATAGGTTTAGTATTATAGCTAATAAGAACTTTATATTATTAGGTTAATTCTCTAACTATATAATTCTTTTACTTTAGGGATATAACTAAATATCCTAAGCTACTAGCTATTCTTAACTAATAAATACATTATAATCTATATTAGCAATATAGAACTTCTGCTTAATAAATTATTATCTATTTAGCTCTATTATACCTTTAACTAAGTAAGTAACTTTTTTAGCACTTTAATTACAATAATTAAATAGAGATATAGGCGTTAATAGCTTCTTAAGAATCTATCTTAATAACTTCTTAGCCTATTTAGCTACTTAGCAGCTAACTAGCAATAAAATATCTACTTCTATATTATATAAAGCTTAGATCTTAAATCTTAATCTATATAACTATAACTGTACAGGAATTATAAATAAATTTAGGTTTTTATTACTAATTCTAGCTACCTATAGCATCTTAACTACTGTAAAAACTTCTAGTAGTGCTTCTAGTTTTTTAAGTTAAAAAATAAACTAAAAGACTAAGAATTCTTTTCTTCTTCTATTATTTTTTTAGCAGTAGTAATCTTCTTTTTATTAGAGTAGTTATAGGTAAAGTATTCTTTTTCTTTACAATTAAAGCATTAGCCTTTAGCTAATACTTACTCTCTTTTATAGAAAGAGTTCCTAATTTCTAGTAACTTATAGTTACTTCTGCTAGTCTTAGGAGAACAATAAGGTTCCTTTTTAATAGCTTTATAGGCCTTCTTAACGTTAAGTTCTTTTCTCTTCTATTAGTGTTCTTTAGCAATTTACTTATAGGCTAACGCTATATTAGCTATATAACTAGAAAACACTTTATAGTTAACGTTAAAGTCTTTAGATTCTATTAATAAGGTAGAGTTTAGGTAAGTAAAGATATACTTATAAAGTATACTCTTTCTTTTGCTTACTAGAATATTAGCTTTATCTATAAGCTTATTAATTTAACTAATATATATATTAATATTCTTATTAAGAGGATTATAGACTATATCCTAAAGGGCTTTATAAGTGTATATAGCTTTATTAAAGTCTTAATATATAGTAGTAAAAGTAGCAATTATTTTAGTAGAGTTTCTAAAGGGGTTTATTAAGGTTCTACTATATTAAGACTCTAAAAGATTAGCAGCAGCACTAAATACAGCTAAGTAGATAACAGTTATATAACTATATTTAGTCTTAAAGACTTTAATGTCTTCTACAATTTTATTAGCTACTCTTTTAACCTAGGCGTTAAAGCCTTTACTTAATTTACTATTAAAGATTAAGGAATTAGTTTCTATTTTCTTTACTTTTCTATTATAATAAGGGTTAAGGGCATCTATATTACTATTAGGATTAAATAGTTAAAAAGCTTTAATAGCAGCTTTCTCTATTAGTTTAAACGTTAAACTAAAAACGCTATTAGCTAGAGTTATACTATAACTATATTCTCTTTAAAACTATTGTTCTTCTTCTAGTTAAGTAATTCTTATATTACTTTTTTCTAATACTTAAAGAAGTTTCTTTATATATTCTAAGTTTTTACCTATAGCTTTAGGTTAATCTTCTTTTAATCTAGGTTCTTTAGGATTATCTTTTAACTTAAATAATATTAAGCTAGGTTCTTTTTCTAAGTTAAGCCTAAGTTCTTTAGAACTATCTTCTTAAACTTCTAGTTCTTCTATCTTAAAGCTTACTAGGTATATAGTTCTTTTTATAATTATATATATAAATCTATATAATTCTTTTTCTTATTAAAATAGCTAATATAGGTAAAATAAAGGGTAAAAGTCTATATTTATTTATTGCTTAAGCAGTAAATAAAAACAATAATCTTAGAGTAATATTATAGCTATAAAGGAAAGATTAAATAGTCTTATTAAGCTCTATTAATAAAAACTTTAAGATAGAGAGAAAAGAAGAAAAAAGGAGGTAAAGCCTCTATAGGTGCCTAAGGGCTATAAGATTAACGGACTCTAGTAGAGTTAATACTCTAAAGTAGGGCTACGTTTAGTGCATTTAACAGTTTAACGTTATTCTATAATAGTTTAAGGTTTTTCTAAAGAAGACCTAAGGTTCTGCAGCTTAAGCTAGCGCTAACAGCGTAGCTAACTCGGAACACCTTAATATTAAGGTAACAGATAACAATAAGGCATCGTGCCGAGGGCTCGTGACCGTTACAGAACGCTTATAAATAATGGCAAAGCTTCTAGTACCACTTAAGTACCTTAGGAGGTGCTTAGAGGCATTTAGGTGCTCTATATAGGGCTTAGCTAAAAAGGTTGATAACCACTGAACGGAAAAGGCAATATCAGCCCTAGTTAGCAACATTAGGTACATTATAGTGCCTATTATGCTCTAATAAAGCTTATGATCGGATTTTAAGAGAAGTTTTGTAACTAGTTGCTTTAGAATTCCCGGCTGTATAGGGATAGAAGCTAGCTTAGTATCTAGCATTTTGAATCTTTCTAGGGCTTCAAGGATATATTGAGATTAGTGGATTTTAATAGACCTTTTAGACCTATTACGGGTGATTTAAACGCCTAGGAAGAATTCTGCTGGTCCCCTATCTTCTATTGGATAAGCTTTATGTAATAGCTTCTTTAGCTTGTTGATATAGCTTAGATTTGGACCAATTAGAAGACAGTTATCTACGTAAGTAGCAATATACGTAGATGTAGCTGGGTTATAAAAGACTGCTGGGTCTAATATAAGAGGTTTAAATCTATGCTTTTAAAGTAATTCTGTTAGAATTTGCTGCTATTCTCTAGGACTTTGCTTTAGACCATAGAGGGATTTTTCTAGCTTAATTACCTAGTCTTTAGAAGGCCTGTAATTACAGCTTTTTAGTAGCTTAGCTACTGATAGCGTTGCTTCTGCAAATTCAACGAATCCATCTAGGATTTCTATATAAATAGCTTCTTTTAGCTTGCTATTTAAAAACGCTCCTATAAAATCGATTTGCTTAACTTCCTAGTTATTAAAAGCTGCAAGAGCTAATAATATACGCTAGCTAGGAGGAATACTAGTTGCAGCAAAGGTCTCTAGATAGTCTTAACCTTCTATTTACATAAATCCCTTAGCAACAAGGCAGGCCTTATATTTAATAGAATTAATTTCTTTATCCTTTTTTAGCCTATAGACAAGCCTATTCTTTAGAACTCTTCGGCCCTTAGGTACTTAGTCTTTCCCTATAAATTTGAAGGTTCCAGCAGCTAATAGCTGCTTAAATTCGCTATAGGTAGCTTCTATCTAATGCTGCTTAGCAGAGCTTTTTAGGGCTTGCTTCTACGTATTAGGAAGTTCATCCTTGCTACTAGAAGTAATAGCTGCTTTAGTCCTAGCCTTAAAGCATAGATCCTTAATTAAGGAAAATATGTCTCTATCTAAATCTATAGCATCAGCATCAGCTTCAGCTTCTATAGGTTCTATATTAGCCTAAGGGGCTTCTATAGATATAGGGGTTTTAGGGGCCTCTATAGCTTCTATAGGGTTGCTTAGTAGAAGAGCTTGATTTTCTACAGGTTCTAGTGGATAATTCAGCACATCCAGATAACTAGGATAAGGATACTTAGGAGTATAATTATCTTCTAATTGCTGCTAGTTATCGATTTCTCCCTCTAAAGGATTATCTACTATAGAACCAATAGGAACCTTAGGGATGCCCTATAAAATAGGACCTATTCCTTCTATAATTTTAACGAAGCTAGTCTTTATAACAGCTCGTTTAGAGGGGATGTATATTAGATATATATTAGAACCTAGCGTAGCTAAAAGTCTACTAGGAATAGTTCTTTTAGCTAGCTTCTGTAACCTAGATCTCTGTTCTAATGGGATTAGAACTTCGCAATAGAAGCCTATAGCTCTAATTTTAGAAAAATTAGGCTTATAGGTCTTAGAAGGCTCTAAATTAGCTAAATATAGCTGTTTAGGACTTAGTAGTTTAGTACTATTCACAGTAGTATTAACTAAATCCACTATAGCAGGAAGGATATAAGACTATAGATATAGAGGTAATTGTAACTACTGTAGGGTAGCACGCAAACGGTTTAGAAGTACCCTTATAGCTCTCTCTATTAGCCTATTCTGTTTATAAATATAGGGGCAAGAGGTGCTAAAGCAAATACCCTTAGAAGATAGCTAAGCTTACAACCTAGTATCGATTTCTGTACTACTATTAAAGTGAAGGTGTTTAGGGTAGCAGTTATACTAGTTTTTTAATTCCTTAAAGAAGCTTCTAATACAGCTATAAAGAGTAGAACTCTCTTTATTAGCTAGATTAAAAGACCACTTATACCGTAATTTTCTATTAATTAGAAAAAGAACTAGAGGCCTCTTATTGTGCAGTATAGGCTCTATTTTAACGGTATCTCCCTCTATAATATCTAAACATCTAGGGGGGTTAGGAATAGCATACTTGCTAGGTCTTCTAACAGCTTTAGCTTAGTTGTAAGCTAGGCAGTTAAAATCCTTTTCCTTAATTTTTATAAAATTAGGAATACCTTTAGTAATAGAAGCAGTCTTCTTTAGTAAAAGGAGTCCTATATGCCTTAATCTAACGTGCTAAGTAGCAGCTAATTCTAGGAGCTTCTTATAGGAAGAAGAAGCAGTAATAGGAGAATTACTACTAGAATTATTATTAGAGCTAGCTTCCTGTTGCTCCCTATCTTGCTAGATCTCTTAAGAACCACAGGCCTCGTTTAAGGGATCTAGACGGCTATTTCCTCCAATATCCAGCAACTTAGGATTTAGACCTTCTAAATCCCTGTTATTAGAAGGAATCTAACTAGGAGCCCGTTTAGGAACTAGGGCTAATAGCTCTATAGCATCGTTATTAGTATTATCTTCTTTAAAATCAGATAATTCCTCGATTCAGCTATATTCCTCTAGATTAAAACTAGGCTGTTAAGGGATTTAAACCTCTATAGGATAACTAGTATTATAACTGCCATTATACCTATTACTAGTAAATCCTATATAAGAGAGATTTACGTAGTTTTTACACACTCTAGGGGTCTCTTGCCCCTTAAGCTGTAAGAAGAAACCATGCTTTTTGGGATTTAGAAGCCTACAGCAGCTTCTATTAGCTAGAAATAGCTAATTTCTAAGGAGAGTGCCCTCTATTAAATAGTGCTTTAGACCACTAATTAGGTTGGTATTTAAACCTAGGCAATATAGTGCATCCTTTAGAGCTAAAGGCCTATATTTAGCTGGATTTGTACTAACTAGTACCTAGAATACAGCAGTTCCCTGTCCTTTAGGATTAATAGAACCTCCTCTAGTAGCAATAGGCGCGGTTTTACCCTTTTTTATAGGCTTAAAAGTCCTAAAAAATGCCTTATTGTTAACTATATAACAGGTAGAACCTGTATTGTATAGTAAGGAGTTTTTAATTATTCTATTAGAATAGTTAAAAGAAGGGGTATTATTACTAGTAGTACTAGTATCACTAGTAGTGGATTCTGTATCTAAATCGTAAGAATTATCACTACTAGAACTGCTAGAATCATTAAATTCTATAGTATCCTAGTTGCTAGTAGATAGGTTATAACAACCTATAGCAAAAGCAGCTTCTCTATCCTTATTCCTAGAATTTTTGTTACTTCTTCTTCAGCCCTTCTACTTCTTCTTATTCTTAGAGGCTTTATCTGTATCTTTAGAGGCATTAGAATCGTTAGAATTAGAATCGGAATTCTTCTTCTAATTAGGAGGATTCTTTCCTTAGTTAGCTTTATTATTATTAGAACCATTAGAATTAGAAGCTTTATAATTAAGAGCCTTAGATATAGAGGAGCTTTTATCTCTTTGTTCTTCTAATAAGTTAGCTATAAGGAACTGTAAATTCAGCATTTTTACAGATAGACCTTGTGCTCTAGCAGCTCTAATAGAATATCGTTGCCTTTTAGCCTAGCTAGGGAAGGTCTTCTTTAAAGCATTAATATAATGATTTACTTAGTCGATAGGATTAATAGCTACACTATAGAGCTATAATCTAGCTAGTAAATTATTAAATTTAGCATTAAAGGCCTCTAAAGATCCCTTATAGTTCAAAAACGATAAGTTATAATAACTAGCATATAGCGTACTACGTTGTATTTTAGCACTCTACAAATATTGCCTAACTAGAACGTTATAGGTATCTACAGGGGACTTATGCCAGCTTATAGCAGCTTAAGGTCTAGATTAGCAACTATCTCTTATAATTATAAGGATAATAGCTTGTTCTAAATCTACTAAAGTACTAGCTATACTAGGATTATTAATAAATTAAGGGAATCCTAGTGCTCTAAATTAAATAGTTAAAGCTTGCTTCTACTGTTTAAAATTTTTAGGGCCTTTTAGCTTAGCAGCCTCTAGAATAGAGTGGACCTTCTTATTTAACTCTTTTATAGTGCCTTCATTAAAAGCAGGCAGAAAAGTAGCACTATTAGAGGAACTAGAAGGTTTAGGAACTTTAAAAGAGACTTTAGAAGTCTTAGAAGTAATAGGATCTACTACCTTAGAGGGAGACCCTATAGAGAGATTACCTATAGATGTAATTATAGTATCTAATTTACTTAGTAAATCAGCTATATTACCTTCATTTTAGCTTTATTTTGCTTTACTATACCTAATAAATCTATTTAGGGTCTCTTGTTGCTTATCCATTTAAGCTTTTAGGTTAGCTTGTACATTATAGACTTATACTACTCTTTTAGAAGCTAATCTAGCTTCTTTTAGAGCCTTCTTAGCTGTATAATCTTCTTTATTAGAAGAGGAATCTACTAGCTAAGGGGGGGACCTTACTGGACTAGGAAAGCTAGTAGCAGCTGTAGCTAGTGTACTAGAACTACTACCCCGTTTAGGGCTTGTGCTCTTTCCCTTACCTATTCCTTTTGGTGCTATTTTAAGGATTTTAATAGCTAATTTAACGCTCTTTATAGCTAATTATAGCCTAAATTACAGTGGAAAAAGTAGTAAATAACAGGTAATAACCTCTTGTAGATATTAATAGATTGCTCTATTATAGGCCTAGAAGTGCCCTATATCTTCAGAAATTATACTGAGATTTTTCTCTAATTTCTTTCGTAACAGGTATAACGGGCTCTAAGGCTGCGTTATATTGCGATCTATATACACATACAATTTATATAGCAGACTAGATTGACAAGCGGTTGCGAGGGGCATAAAACATAGGTCCTAGCTATTTTTAGCTAAAAAATTTAGGAGATTCTTCTCTAATTAGGTTCTAATAAATTAGTGGAGACCTAGGCACAGCTAATTTAGGGATATCTAGCTAATTTCTACTTTAAAATCCTAACCAGTAGGATTACTATATAAATTAATTCTGCAACCGAAAACACAGAAATATCTGCAACAAGAACTGTTAGGCGTGCACTACAAATTGTAGTATAGCCACTAACAGAGGTGTATAGGGTGCACAATATATAAGATAACAGCACAACAACGAGCGATGCAGTGCAGCGCTGAGCTTATTTCTTAATAGAAATAATTAATTAGGTAGTGCCTAATAAAACAATTCGCAGTGCGAATGTAATGTATACAGATATGTATATTTTAATGTTATGCAACAATAGAACCTAGCTATTAAGAATAGCTTTAAAAGTGTGTATATATAGGGTGTATAGAGTGCAGGAGGCATAAGGTAGGCAGAATGAAAACACTAGTATAGTGGCTAGCGATGTATGTGCAGCAGGTATTAATAGCTTCTAGTAAGCTACTAATGATTTTAGCAGCAATAGCTGCTAGCGCAGGTCTTAATATAGCTTCTAGTGGGTAATACAGTACACAATAGTAGATTTTAGCGGGCTAACAGCTTGCAGATAGGTCTTCTAGGCTTATAACCTATTGCAAATAATTGGGATTACAGGACTAGATATCTAAGAGGGTAGTGGTCTCTTAGATTTAGCACCTGTAATTGCTCCTAGCAATTATCACGTAGTGGAAGCAGCAGCAGCCTAAATTAAGCTGTAGTGTATAGTATAGATTACGTAGAGGCAATAGATAACTGTAATAGTAGTATCTTTATATTAAGAGCGCTGTAACAAACTTAGTAAGGGTAGAATCTTAAATCTTTCCAGTCCCTTATAGACCTACTAACTATATTAGCGGACTATAGTCGCTAGAAGGGGCTTATAGGCCACTTTATAATTTCTATAAAAAGATTTACTATATAAAAACAAAAAAATCGACTTACAGCTATATAAACGAGACGCCTACGTGCACAATTTAACAAATTCCACTAATAATAAGCAACCTTTATAAGCAACTCTATCTAATAATTATACTATTAGATAGCCCTAATTCTTAGCTTTTAAATAGTATACTTCTTGAATTTCTACTATTGCTAGTTGTAGAGAAAATCGCTGTTAAAGTTGACTATAGGTTAGGCAACTTTGCCTTAGTCGATTCTAGATGTTTCGCATCTAGTAACAGCGATATCTCTATCGAAAATCAACGTAACAAGACCTAGTTAGGGTCACGTGATAGAGCAACTAACAGGCAACTAGCAAGCATAAAAATAGGCTATACAGGGTAACTTATTTTTAACAAATATTACTAGCAACCTTTAGTAAGATTTTGTTTTTATTAATAACGTTATTAATACCTTTATTAAATTAACTTATGCTATTTAGTTAGTTATATATACTGCAGATAGCAGTCTATAATTTATTAAACTACTTATTAAATAGACCTCCTTTAGCCTCTATTTTAACCTAGTTAATCTTTTTATTTAACCTATTAATTTTAGTAATATAGAGGTTAAGTTGCTTCTATATAGCGTTGTTACCTATAGGAGTATCCTTAAGGTAGGCTTTAATTATTTCTTTAGCGTTAGATTTACACTTCTCCTAAAGGAGACTATTATATTAGCTCTAGAATTACACCTTAGCTAATAGAATAAAGAGTAAGTCTATGCAGCTAATACTAGCTAAAGTACCTACAATAGTGCTGTTAATCCTGCTAAATTTATTAGAGAAGTAAATAGCAAGTAACGCTGCCTATAACAGCAAACTAGTGGATAAATCTATAGTAACAGTTTCCTTACTTCTTTTTACTATATTGCTACTATAGTATATAGTAGCTGCTGCTTTTGCCTATATTTTGCCTCTTTTAGCTACTCTAGTGTTACTTATAGATGCTTTAGTATCCTTACCTTTATACTACTAGTTCTAGCGCTTTACTTTATAGTTATTATAAATTCTAAAGATATATATTACTGTATTCTACTAGAGTAAGTAATGTATATTGTCTTTAGAGACCTTAATACTAGTTTTATCTATTATACTGCCTTTTAGAGTAAATTTATAGGTATAAGTGTAGATAGTATTTTCTATATTCTATACCTTCTCTTTAGCTCTATTAGTGTAGCAATACTAACTATAGTCTTCTATTATAGGCTCTACATTAGTAATATTAATGTTGTCTTTAATTTCTATAGAAATAGTGCTAAAGATAAACTTATTAACTTTTAGGGTGCCCTTAGTACTTCTAAGCTTACTAAAAGTGCTATATAGGCAGCAGAAGTTAAGTAATATAAAATAAGCTTTAATATTATCTAGTTCTATAGCTACTATATTACCTTTATAGTTGTATTTCTACTCCTTAAACTTAAAACCTTTACTTTTAGCGTTAAAACTATTATTATAATTAATATATATATTAGAAGCAATATATTCTTCTTTAGGTTTAAATAGTAGCAGCATTATAGCTTAAGTGTAGTTACTATTGTTGTTCTCTTTTTAGAATAGAGTATTTAGGTTTACTAGAATTAATAACTCTAAACTACTAGAAGAAAAGGATAATAGTAGTAGATTTTCTATAGAAGGGACAGAAAGGGTTAGAAGTAGCTCTATAGACGCTAGTTAGTTCTATAGGCTATAGGAATTTACTCTATAGGCAGTCTATTGCCCTTAGTATAGCATTTTAGTGTTTAACTGTTAAAAGTAGCTAAATAATAGCCTAAGGGGATAGAAAGAGCAGTAGCTATAATAGTATTAATAAATTTATAAAGACTTTATAATATATAAAGGTGTAAAGAAAAGGTTATATAGTAAAAAGCGTAAAAATTCGTAAAAGTAAAGGTAAATTTATAGAGAAAAGTAGGTTAAAACAATAGTATATAGATTTATAGGTGTCTTCTTCTTAACCTTCTATAATTCTATAATATAGGTTAATTTCAATAGTTTTAATAATAAATAAAGAAATAAGGAAAGAGATACTAAGAGATTTAAACAATCTATTATATAATAAAGGAAATTAAGACTTATAAGGAAAAGAGTTAGCAGTAGGCTTCCGCTAGCTAATTTAGAGCTTTCTAGTAGGCTACATTACCCTTCTAATAACGCTAATATTCTTCTTTCTAATTTATAGGGTGTTTCTATAGATATTTGTTTATAATTTTAAAAGCATTAACTTTAAGCTTATCTTTAGCAATCTATTAGTTGTCTTTAGCAAAGAACCCTTTCTATTATATAAGGAATTCTAAATGCAGCTTACTTAACCTACTGCAGAAATATTAGATTTAATAGGCGTAAATTTACTTAATTTCCTAATAGTCCTCTATACTAAACCCTTCTATTATAATTAGCAGCAGTAGTTACTCTTTTTAGTTAAAAGGGTCCTTACTCTATCTTAGCTTCTAAAGGTAAGCTACTAATACTACTAGGTATCTATATAAATCCTATAGGAAATCTAGGCAAAACAATAATAGGTTTACTTTTATAAGAATCTTATATAGCTTTACTTATTAAGGAGACTATTTCTTTTTTAGCTTTCCTAGAAGTATATATCTTTAGTGTAATTATAGGTAAACTATATTCTCTACTTTAATATTAATAGGCTTATGCTAAGCGTTATATTTAATCTTGCTTAAGGCATTTACTATACTAATAGCTGTTTCTGCCTCTTACTAGTATAGCTTCTAAAGTACAGCTATATTGCTTATATCTATTCTATTGCTAAGAACGTTATCTAATTAGATTAGATTAATAATAGTAGCTAGTTAAAAACTATATATAAGTTTGTTAGAGAAAATCTCTATACTAGCTGCTACTATATTATTAAGCTAGTGCTGTAGTACTAGAAGTATTGCAGTCTATAGTATATCTAGATTTATAACTATATAGTATTAAACAGCAATAATAACTGTTTAATTCTTCTATTTAGCTATTCTATCTATCTATAGGTAGTAAGCTATAGCTATAAGCAATTTACTTCTAATTTAGGTAAATATACTTCTCTAAACGTTAAAAATAAACTTTAGATCTTAGTTACTTATAATCTATTTAAGAAGGCCTTAGTTTAATAAATATAGTATCTATAAGAGCAGTTCTACCTAAATTTCTGCTGTATATATTATATACTTAAGTATAAGGATTATTTACTTACTAAATAGGTAATTTACTAGATATAGTAAGTTATAGGAGCTATATCTATCTTTTTACTATAGAGTGTTTATTAAGCTAACTTTAGGTATATTAGTAATAAAATTAAGCGAAATTATATAGAAGGGCGTTAGAACTAACTCTAATAACCTTAATTTCTCTAGTAGCTTACTACAGTTAATTACGTTTTCTTTATAGGTATAGTAGTAAGCAATATAGATTTAAATCTACTTATATATTTAAGGAAAGTAGACTACCTACAATTCTACTGCTATTCTATAGGCGCTAAAATAGCTTTAATTATTATAAACTATTTTAAGAATAAATTCTACTACCTTTATAGGTATATACAGTTAAAATAGACCTTTTCTATTATAATAGTATAAAAGTCTATTGTCTTATAGGGTTTATCTATACAGCAGAATCCTTAGTCTTTATTGTTAATTTTATTAATTCTATTTTCCGTAAAAGTTCTTAATACCTTCTATAATTCTACTAAGCTTTAGATTAAAACTATAGCCTTAAATAATTTTCTCTTTTAAACCTTTATCTAATACTGCTATAGCGCTATATTCTTTAGTAAAAAATACGCTTATATTAAGCTTATTAAATTCGCTATTATAAGCCTTCTCTTAGTATAAGACTGTAACTAGCAACCTAGAGAGTGTATCTAGCACTATATTTAGTACTTCTAGTATATAGAAGACTCTTAGGTTAAATTGCAATAGATAATTAGCTACTTTAGCTAATTTTAAGTTAGCTTTATCTAGATCTATTGTAGTAAGTAAGGTATATTTAATAATCCCCTTTACTAATAAGTAGTCTATAATAATATTAATAGTGTAGCAGTTAGATTAAACTATTTTCTATAGCTTTTAAATACTTTATATAATTATAGCTACCTCTACCTTAATTAATCTATAATGTTTCTTTAGGTTAAAAGTGCATCTTAAGAGAAAAAGAATTAGTTAAAGTTAGTTATTTTTAATATCTTTATTAGGTATACTGTAACTATTCTATTTGCCTATAAGCTAGAAGATAAAGAGCCTAAATTCTTCTTTATAAGCATTAACTTTAAAGAATAAATACTTATTAAGGTTATAGTACTATAGATAGTGTTTTCGTTAAGGTATACCTTTATCTCTTAAAATGCCTTCTTTTCCTTAAGTTTTAGTAAAAACGTTACTTTTTAGGCTTTTTTTTAGTGTATTAGTTTTAATAAACTATTAGCTAAGCCTTTTTTATAAAGCTTTTGCAGTAAAGTAGTCTTTTGTTTCTATAGTAAGTAAATTTATATATTAAACTATAGAATACTCTTCTATAAAAAGCTAGCTATACTAATAAAGGTCTTTAGATTTATAAGATTTACTAGAAACTTAAGTTTTTAAAAAGCTTTTAGTTTATTATTTATATTAGTAATTCTATTACTATTAACAATAAAACCTAATAGCTAGATAGCTAAATAGCCTATAAATAACTTCTTTATAGCTATTATTAACTTATTTTTCTCTAGAATTAATAAGACTATATTAAGGTATATAAGGTAGTTCTTAGTAAAGTTAAAGAATATAATAATGTTGTTAATATAGATTTATATAAAATATTAATGCTTTTAAAATAATTAGTCTATATACTATTAAGTAAAAGTTAGTATATTCTTAAAGCCTATAAGCGCTATATTTAATGCTTTTAATCCTTATTTTAATATTACTACTATATAAGATTAGTGCTCTTATTTTACAGAAAGCTAGTAGAAAAACCCTAATATATTAAAGAGCAAAAACATTTTCTTACTATATATATCTACTATAATATTTAATTAATCCAGTAAGGGGTATATATCTAGTATTACTACACTATTAAGCAGCCTTATATTAACTACAACTTATTCTTTTCTTTCTGTTAAGGTTTTAATTTATACTATAAAGGCTAGGCAAGCTATAGCTACTAGGTTATCTAAATATAATATCTTTCTACTTAAATATAGCTTATTATAAACCTTATCTAATTTAGCTTTATCTTTAGCTCCTAGTGGGTAGATTTAGATAGGTTTTAGCTGCTTCTGCTATCTATCTACTAGATCTACTCTTATGTACTAGTCTTTTAGTATAGAAATAATACCTCTATTACAATAAATATTGTATTTATCTATTAAGTTAATAAGCTTAGCTACAACGTTTAGGTTTAAGTTTTCTACCTTAACCTTATATTTATTGTAGATATATAGTACATCCTTAGGACAAGAGATTCTATATATAGAGATACTGTTATTAACTTTCTTAGGGTTAAATCCACTACTATTATCTTCTTTATAATCTTTAGTAGGCAATAGACTATTATTAGGCGCAATATCCTTAGAGAAATATATATATAAATTAAATAGGTTTACAATTATATAGTTAGCCTTAAGTCCTTTATTGTGCTAAAAATAAGCAACCTTTTAATTTTTCTAGATTATAACGAATTTATCTAAATAGTTATAGGCTACTATTTGCTCCTAGTTAGTTGTGCTAAGCAATATATCTAGGATAAGCTTAAACTTTAAGTATATATAGTAGGTAGTAGCTTTCTTATTAGCTAGTACCTCTTTCTATTTAACTAGAATATATTCCTACGATTTTAGCGGAATTGTTACAGCTTATACTGCTGTTACATTCTAATATAGAATCTTTAAAATTAGTTAAAAGATACCTATTTCTATAACTATATTATAAATATACCTAATAGTGGCTCTAGGGCGGATAAAATTAATTTTTACACTATAATTATAGAGGAAGGTTAAACCTAAAAGGAGCTTTAGTTCTAAGTTACTTATTACGTTAGCTGTAACTATAAAATAGCTAGTTATAGGCACGCTATATATAGATCTAGGGATATAGAAGTTAAATGTAGCTGTCTTAGAGATATAGAAGAATAACTACACTTTAGTAACTAGTTTTAGCTTTATCTTTACCTATTTTATATTCTAACTAAACTAAGTTAACTATACTTTATTAACTAGCACTAAAGAGGTTCTAGTATTTAGGTAGATCTAATGTAATAGTTCTTTATTGTAGAATTAAATAGAAATCTTTAGAAAGGAATTTAACTTTAGAATACTAAATTTAATAATCTATAGCCTTATAACTACTTTAACTACTTACTTTATCTAGATTCTCTATAAATCCTTTTAGTTTACCTCTATTTAAACCTTTTTCTTTTACTTTTCTTTACTTTTAGTAAAATAGGTTTTAATAAAGTTAGATTCTAGGCTAGTTAGTAGCTTATTAGCATTAACTATTTTACTTTCTTCTATTAGCTAGTATTTATAGCTTTTAAGATACTTCTTATAGTTTTTTTAGTTAGATTTATCTTTAAACGTTATTATATAGGTATATTCTTTATTATTCTATAGTAAGCTCTATTATTAGAAACGTTAAAGCTGCTAAAGATACTATAGCTTTAGCTAATAATTCTAGCTAGCCTCTAAATCCTAGCTTTACTAAGGCTAAAGCTACTGCTCTCTTAGTAGCTAATTCCTTTAGTTTTATAGTAGGTATTAAGGATAATTATTCTAGTAATTTTTATAGAATAAAGGTTAGAACTAAAATTAACTATTACTCTTATTCTAGTTAGCTTAGTTACTTTAAGCTACCTTATTGTTTTTAGAGTTCTTACTGTTAAATTTACTTTAAGTATAGTAAGTATTAATGCCTTCCTTATAGTCTTCTAATTTTTATTGTTTTTCTAGATCCTTTAGGTATTCTTATAGATCCTTAACCTTATTATTTACTATAGTAATATATATAGATCTTAGGTCTTTTACTATTAGAATTAGGTATAGCTATTATAATCCTAAGTATAGCTTATAATAGAGTCTTAAAAGGAGCTAAAGATTAATAGTTTTACTATTTATATAGATATATTAGAATACTTTAGAGGTAAATTCCCTAAATAATTTTTCTTTAATTATATTTTACTCTATAAACTTAGCTAAATCTAGCTATATTATTGCATTCTAGATCTATATACTAAATTCTTTATAGATAGCAGTATAAATAGAGTTTAAACTGCTAAAAATAGATATTTTTTTATAGTAATCTAGATACTACTTATACTATATTAATGCGTTCTCTTTAAAGAGAGTCTAGAGCTTAATATAAATAGCTTCTTAGGCGTTAATTGCACTATAGCTACAGTAGTCTTTAATAGCTTAGATCTATAGCTCTATATTATAGAAAATAGTGTACTTTCCTTTATATAAAATTAGCTTATAGATATTTCTATTGTTAAAGGGTTTAAAGTAACTAATATTAGTAATCTTCTATATAGAATCTATTTATTCCTTAGGGGTTTAGAACTATATATTGCTCTAGTTATTCTGCTTCTAATGTATATTTAGCCTTTTATTTACTAGATTTAGCTAGAGATTATTGTTTCTAATATAGTATAGTGCTTATTAATTTATATACTAATATTTAAAGTTACTAAATACTTAATTCTAGCCTTTTTTAGTATCTTAGCTCTTTTTAGCTTTACTATTAAAGTATTACTTTAATAGATTCTTTAGAAATTACAGTAGCTTTTACTCTTTTAAATAAGTACTAGAGTATCTAAAGTATTTCTATATTATATAGTTTTCTTTACCTAGAGGTTGCCTCTAACCTTACTTCTAGTTCTAGTTGTCTTTTAGGGGTAAATAAGAATTAAAAGCCCTTTACCTATAATCCTTAAGCTAAAAGCCTTATTAAGTATAGTTTTACTTATTATATTTATTCTAAGGCTTAGGTATAGTCTCTATTTTTTAGGCTAAGTATTATTACTCTACCTAAAGAGCAGCAATTTTATTGTTTAATTCTCCTTATAATCTACTAATTTTATTAATTAATTCTTCTTTAATTCTATTAATTTATCTACTAATTTCTATAGAAAAACCTATAAGCTATTTTAGTAAAGGGTTCTCTTTTCTAAGTAGTTCTATTGCTTTCTCTACTTTATACCTTAGCTTAAAGGTATAAAACCTTTAGTAAGCCTATAAAAGCAGTAAGATTTTAGCTAGTTCTTTAATTAGTAAGTTCTTTTTAGTAGTTTAAGGTATATTTAATAGATCTAGGTCCTTAGTAAGTAGTATAAATCTAGATCTTTATACTTACTTTCCTTTAATATTCTAGGTAGAACTAGCACTAGCTTTATAGATAGTGCCTCTTAAGCTATTAAATCTAGATAATTTAGCCTTAGCTTTTCCTTTTAGTATTACTATTAGTAAATCTATAAGGAGTTTAGTAGATTTAGCCTTATTAATAATTCTATTAACCTACCTTTATACCTACTGTACTATAGAAGCGTTAATAGTATTCTAGTAAGAAAGTAGTTCTACTAGCTTAGGTTAGTTATATAATTTAAGCTATTTATTAACGAATTTATAGTAAGTAAAATAAAGTAGTAAGCTCCTTTTTTCCTAAGGTATAAGATCCCTTTTTTAAATCTAGAAATCTAGATTTTAGCAGTAAAATTTATAGAATTAATATATAGTTTTAAGTTCTCTATTAGTAAAAGGAATATAATTCCTTCTACTAAGTTTCTTCTAAAGTTACTCTATTTTAAACATTACAATTTTAGCTTTTTAAGCTTAAGAAGAGTTAGTAATAATTAGAAGCAATTACTACTACTTATTACAGTAGAATCTAATATAGGTTTATTAGAAGTAACAATAGGTTGTTAGATTTAATAGGTTATATAATAATTTATAAGAGGAGTTGTAAGAGCTTCTGTAAGAAGCATCTAATAATAATGTTCTAGTAAATAATTGTTAATTGTTCAATCTAACTACCTAAGCGTTGCTTCTAACTACTTATACATAATTGCGGTCACGTGCACTAGTGACCTGCGGGCCCGTAGGATTATCCCGTAACATCAACCTTCCTAGCTAAGCTCTATATAGAGCACCTAAACGCCTCTAAGCACCTCCTAAGGTACTTAAGTAGTACTAGAAGCTTTGCTATTATTTATAAGCATTTTACACCACTAGGGTCTTCTTCTAAAGCTTCTAATAGCTCTATTAGTTGCAAAGAAGTACTTAAGACCCTCCTTAGTTATTGCAATAGCGATTTTGCTAGTGATAAAGTCTTTTCTAAATCAACCTATACTTATCTATATAAGCTAGCTAGTGGACCTATTAGCTGGAAATCGAAGAAAGCTAGTACTATTGCTCTTTCCACTTTAGAAGCAGAATCTAATGCATTATCTAAAGCTATTAGGGAATTAGAGTGGCTCTACAGCCTTTTTAAGGAGATAAAGCTGCCTTTAACCCCTTCTATTCCTATTAGGTGTAATAATTAAGGCGCTATAGTTACTGCTTACAACCTAACGTTGTATAGTAGGACTAAGTATACCCTTTTAAAGTTTAACTATATTAGGGAAAAGATTTGTAAAGGTATAGCTAAGGTTAGTTATATTGATATAAATTAGATGCTAGCAGATAGCCTAACTAAGCCTCTTGCTATTTAAAAGCATTAACAATTTATTAAGTTACTAGAGCTTTCTAGCTAGCTTATAAAAGCAACAAAAACACTTAATAAATCGAAAAGCAACGAAAAACAGTTAAAAATCGAAAACAACAAAAACAATTAACAATAACTAGTTATATTTAACTATAACTACCTTAGAATTGCTAGAATTAGTTATGTTATTTAGTCCTATTATTAGTACTGTATTTCGTTAGTTAATTCTAACTTAGATATCCTTTAAAGGAAGCTAAGTTACTTATAGAATTAGTTACTTCTTACATTTCTAGAGGGAGTGTTAAAAATAAGCTACCCTATATAGCCTATTTTTATGCTTACTAGTTGCTCTATTACGTGACCCTTATTAGGTCTTGTTACGTTAATTTTTAGTAGAGATATCGTTGTTACTAGATATAAACATCTAGATTTAACTAAGGCAAAGTTGCCTAACCTATAGTTAACTTTAACAGCGATTTTCTCTACAACTAGTAATAGTAGAAATTTAAGAAGTATACCATTTAAAAGCTAAGAATTAGGGCTTTTTAATAATATAATTGTTAAATAGAGTTACTTATAAGGGTTGCTTATTATTAGTAGAATTTATTAAATTGTGTACGTAGGCGTCTTATTTATATAGCTGTAAGTTAATTTTTTTGTTTTTATATAGTAAATGTTTTTGCGGAAATTATAAAGTAGCCTATAAGCCCCTTCTAGCGACTACAGCCCGCTAATATAGTTAGTAGGTCTATAAGGGACTGGAAAGATTCGAGATCTTACCCTTACTTGTTTGTTATAGCGCTCTCAATATAAGATACTACTATTATTATAGTTATCTACTGCCTTTACGTGATCTATACTATACACTACAGCTTAATTTAGGCCGCTGCTGCTTCTACTACGTGATAATTGCTAGGAGCAATTATAGGTGCTAAATCTAAGAGACCACTACCCTCTTAGATATCTAGTCCTGTAATCCCTATAATTTTCAATAACTTGCTTATATTTACAGTAAACTTAGTAAGTATATCTAATAAAAGATCCTCTTTTCTAAGTAGCCCTACTACTTCTTCTGTTTTATGCTTTTATTTAGAGGTATAAAACCTTTAGTAAGTCTATAAAATTAGTGAAATTTCTATTAGATCTTCTACTAGTAAGTCCTTTTTAGTAGTCTATAGTAGTTCTAATAAATCTAGGTTATTAGTAAGTAGTGTAAACCTAGATCCTTATACTTACTTCCCTTTATTCTCCTAGGTAGGTTCTACACTAGTCTTATAAATAATGTCCTCTAAGCTGTTAAATCTAGATAATCTAGGCTTAGGTTCTTTTTCTAGTTCTATTGCTAGCAGTTTAGTAAGAAGACTAGTAGATTTAGCCTTTATAATAATTCTATTAACCTTTTTCTATACCTAATTTACTATAGTAGCATTAATAATATTTTAGTAAGAAGAGAGTTCTACTAGCTTAAGTTAGTTATTTAATTCTAGCAGTTTATTAATAAATTTATAGTAGATAAGATAAAAGAGTAGATTTCTTTTCCCTTAAGGGACTAAGTCTTTCTTTTAAATCTAAAAGTTAGGATTTTAGCAGTAGAATTTATAAAATTAATAAATAGTATATAGCTCTTTATTAGTAAAAGGAATATAGTTCCTTCTACTAATTTCCTTCTAGATTTACTCTATCTTTAACATTATAAATTTAGCTTTTTAGGCTTAGTAAGGGTTTATAATAACTAAAAGCAATTACTACTACTTATTAAGGGGGAATTTAACTATATAGAGTTAGATTTATAGATAGAGTATTAGATTTAACGGGTTATAAAAGGTATTATAAAAAGTATTATAAAGGTCTCTCTTAGGAGCATCTATATATAGTATAAAGTGATTAATAATTGTTAAGTTAAATCTAACTACCTAAGTGTTACTTCTAACTATTTATATATAGTTGCGATCACGTGTGCCGGTGACCTGCGGATTCGTGGGATTATCCTTTCACAATAATAAAGATATACTATTCTGCTAAAAACTATATCTACTCTAGATCTACTCTAGACTAATATATATATATGTAACGGACTAGGTCAAAGACCTAGTCTTGTAATATAGATGTCAATTGTACAAGAGTCACACGACTTGTACAATACGTATCCTTTTGCTATAGGGGGGTATTGGGCGGGGATTGGGCTAACACCCACATGGAGTGCGCAAGCATCCGCTATGGCCCAATTGGGCCACTCCATGACAATATACGCTAGACTAAAGATTTACTAGAACCCCGTCTTGCAGGGGTTTGCAATGTCTACTATATTAACACTAAGGAGATACGAGTTAACATTATGATTTAGTATCCTCAGTAGCTGTGGTCTGTTAAATCCAGGAGATGCTTGCCTACTCGGTTGGTCCTACTAGCAATTTTTCTCTCTTTCTTGGTGTAATATCTTAGCTAGAGATTATTTAAGCTCTTGCTTCTTTCCTTTACACATTGCTCTATAAGACTTGTAGTTTATTCATAGGAAATTGACGAACAAATGGCAATTAAGATTCCGCCGAAGAGTAATCAACCTGAATGCAAGCAAACACCTCATGATAGCTTTTTATGAAAAAATCCAGCTTTCTACAGTCTGCCTGTGTCCATGAAGTTACCTCTAGTCTCGGTACATCGCACACTTCGCCCCCTCTGCCTATTGCAGTGGCTGAAGTGCCTTAAGCTGTTTGAGAACATTGTCTATAGCACAATCATCGTACCCTTGGTTGTAGAAAAAGTCCGTCGCTATCGGATTCACTACATTTAGAACTTCCATAATGCCGGACTCGGATCTCTGGATGGCCGCTGGCATGGCCTGGATCATAGAAGCTGTTAACGTCGTTTTTTTCCTGTAGTGAGTACGTATCAGAATAAAAGTTAAGTTTGCCGGCAGCAGATACTAGGATCACCTACATTGCCCCTGCGAACTGGGAAGAGCACAAGAGTAATATACTGGGGCCCAAAGCATCCACAAGCATCCACCACCGCTTTCCGTGTCGCTTCCGGTTATGAAATCGCGCTCGGAGGTCGGCCTTTTCTTTCGAGTCGGCGGAAGCCCATTCAGGATGCGCTTTTTCAAGAATGCTGTCAATAATGGCACTAATACTCCCTCTGCCCATGCTTGTAACCGGCTCTATCAACTTGACCTTGCCACTTTTCCAATCATTGTAGATCTTCTCAAACTCTAAATGAAGCAGGACCATTACCATCCGACTTCGAATTGCGTCGTCCTTCATTCGCATATCCAACCGACAGACATAGGTGTACACTTTCTGCAGGTTCTCATACCTGTCAGACTGACTAATATGACCATTTGGAGACCAACCATTTTGCCATACGCCACTTTGTGCCCATCGAGGTAGATTTTGCTTTAGAAACTCGTGGTAGTCTGGTTGAAGGCACGTCTTGACAATCAATTCCACTCTATACATAACCGATGGGGATAAAATGTTTCTTGTCTTTCCGTTGTCAGTCGGTTTCAGTGTTCCATCAAGAGTGTTTGTATAATGGGTATCAGCTTCGTGCAAAATAGCACTGTGGGGTTTATCGTTGACTTTCGTAGGATCGCCGTTAGAACACCCATGATACCCAGTGATGGCTGATGCCAAGTCGAGTATGGATGTATTTCCGCTCCAAACAGACAGTTGCTGATTCTCTCTGAAGTTTGCGGTATCTCGAGCCCAATCATGACGCGACCCCAACTCTCCTGCTACTCGACATAATTCGTCTGTCTGGCCAAGAACTACTGCATCATTCAAGGCGCTGCATATGTTTCTTCTGTTGGCTGCTGCAATATTGTCAGCTACGGCATAGGACCACGCAGAGCGGCAAGCATACTTAGGTTTTGCCCGAGTGTTGCATATCTTGTAGACTTATAGTGAGCTCTATGATTGTTGTCATGCTGATTTTCTCTTATAGGCACTCCCTGCATGAACATTTGTTTTTAGACGACACCACGGTCAACGAACCATCATGGGTCTTAATGCTTTGAAAGTGCCTGCATACCTGACAGTTGAAGTCACTGACACCGCTAAGGATCTCATCTGGAGACAGGGTCAAGGCATCGTTAAGACCATTAACGTAAGTGAATTCAGCCTCAAAGGTGCATTCCATGGGGGCGCTGCCTCTATCAGGGACGCATATATCCATCCCTTGATCCATCATGCCATGATCCGCAAAGTTCTCGGGTGAAATCAACGGATAATCCATTATATCCATGGTGGGCTCTGGGGGAAGCCCGGGAGATGCAACAGGGCCCATGTCATTTTGTGATTCGTCGCCACTGCTGAAGGGTTACTGGACTATATTACATCGATCAAGGCTACTAGCTGGGCAAAATTGAACTTACCAAGTATAAAGTTTATCTTCTAAAACTAGAACCGGCTGAAGTAATATTGTATCCCCGTCCAGTTTCTCCTTGAAATCAATTCTGAATGGAGTGAGACGGCTGGCAAGGGCAGTGAGGGAACCAGTGTCACTTTCATCGAGCAAGTACCTGACCGCATCTACAAACCATTTTACATCGTCTGATGACATTGAGAGCGATATTGGGGGCTTTAAGTAGTCGTCCATCCACTTTAGCAGGATAAACAACCCTGTATCTTGTTAGACTTACACAGTGCATTATGCTGTTGAAAAGATATTACTTCAAGTCGACGAGAATTAACCAAACTTCACGCAAGCAAGACAGCAGCAGCACCATCCTCTGAGGTGGCGACGACCGAATGGACGTATATACGCTGTCTAGAAAGAAAATGGATACTCACGAACAAAAAACGACAGCTTTTCAAAACGCTGAAGCTCATCAACTCGAAGCCACGAGTTGTTTACAGAACAGAACCCCGCTACTTGGAAGCATTGTCCACGGTTCCGTATATTGCGACTGAAGTAGGCACTACTGAGTCACAATTTGGACCTGAGGATGTCGAACTTGATATCTCACAATAGTGCATATATCTTATTTCGGCAAATAAGTTAAATTGCTTTTTTATATACTGCGAACAGTAGCCAATCACCTAATTGGCCCCTAATATCGTAGCTCCATAAGTTCAGTTTGCTCTGACTATGGATGAGTAGACGATGTCTTCCAAATGAAACTGTTATGCTACTGTGTTGCATCCGATGATAGAGTATATAATCGTACGTAATTACGTGCATGCATATAGGCAATAGACCACGCTGCCGTCAGTGATATATAAGGACGAACACCGGGTACTAGGGTTGTAGGAATTACCGACACCAAAAAAGTGGGATATAGCACAGGTAGTGGGGAATTCACTCGTCGAAAAGCAATAACTAGCTCACGATTGGGTTACAGCCGAATGATCGGTTGGACCTAGCTATATATCTACTATGTAATATATAAAGCTTATCGTTTATCTCTGTCACTTCTACAGGGTTATAGGAGCAAGCTGTTTACTTGCAAGATAATCTCTAAGTAGTAGTTAGCAGGTAATGATATAACTGCTTCTTGTTACGTTAGAATAATTTTCTTTTTTACGTGTATATTACAATATTAGAATATGTAAGACATATCAAAATGAATAAATCAAAGTTTTATAATATATTATTCTTATTATTTTTATTAAGGGTCGCTTAGAAGGTGTTACAAACGATAAGAGCAGTAGGTATACATATATAAATCCTTTTCTTCTATCACACAAGGATGTGATTAAACATAGATATAAGGCCGTTTTCCATATACTACAAGAAGGAGACGGAGAACAAGCTTTAGATTTCGAATTCACGCACTTACTAGTTATATTATGGGTGGATCCAGCGATTAATAGTTAGTTCCAACAATAGTTTCTCGGATTTAACAGAGCATATATGCTAGAACATGCAGCATTATGCCACAAGCTGCGCGCTGATTGGTGCGGCTATGCCGCACCCGACCGTGCGGGGCCTCGAGTTAATTAGTCCGGATAATCTAATCTATTCCGTGGGCCCGCGCTAATTAGATACACGTACTAATAAGTAGAGCATTAATGTCGGGCATCTACATACGGAATCCACCCACATTCGGAACGCGAATTGCTACAACAACAACCTTCTATTAGCGTTAAATTATTCAGCGCCACGAGCTACGAATGGCTGTAATTAGTGTTGTCTATGTTGGTACTGCCAAGGGTCTAATTTATACTCCTTCGAGGCGGTCCTATGACCTATTCACTAGTGCACTAGTATTTACATCAAAGAGGTTCAAATTCGGTTATCTATCTAACTAGCTAAAGAGGCCACATATATATTGTGTCGCGGCGGGGTTACCCCCTTGCGATGTCATATTAGCTTTGCAGGGGATGCTACATACAGCCTCTTCCTATAAGAGTGTGTATCGCCTAAACATATAAAATAGTTTTTTTTAGAAGGTATAGAGACTTTTTGTAAGCAGCTTTTGCTAGCTTCTTTTAAGCTTTTATTGCGTTAATTAATTAATATCTTTTACTCTATTTTAATTTATAATATTTAATATATAAGAGATCTTATTTTATTACTTTTAATACTTATTCTAGCACTTTAATATATCTAGCTCTTTTTTATGTATATATATCTTTTAAGCTATAACTAATATTTTATTTCTATCTTTTTAAACTATTTAATTTTCTTACCTACTATTATTTAATAGTATATATTAATAAATATCTTACTCTTTTTTAATTCTTTTTACTCTTAATATACACTATATTACTACTTATTTTAGTGTAAGCTATATAGTTATTTAGGGGTTTAGTTTTAAGTTAATAAAAATAGAGACTTTATTAAAGAACTTATTCTAATTAAAGTACACTATATAATTAAAAGGTTTTTTATAGAGATTCTAAAGAAAAAAGAAAAAAGCTATTAAGTATTAAAGATAGAAAAGCACTTTAGGCTAAATATTACTAATATAAGAAAAGAGGAAATTATAGAGATAAAAGCTCTATACTATAAGGAATTATTTAATTTAGAGAAAAAGAAAATTTCTATAGCTTTTTTAAGCTAAAAGAGGCTAAACCTAGTTAAGAACAGTTACTATATTATAAATACTAGCTAGCCTATTTAATCTCTATTTTTGTTACGGGATAATTCCACAGACCCGTAGGTCACTAGTGCACGTGACTGCAATTATGTATAAGTAGTTAGAAGCAACACTTAGGTAGTTAGATTGAACAATTAACTATTATTCACTAGAACACTATTACTAGATGCTCCTTACAGAAGCTCTTATGACTTCTCTTACGATTTATTGTATAACCTGTTAAATCTAACATCCTACTATTACATCTAGCAAGCCTACATTAGATCCTACTGTAACAAGTAGTAGCAATTGCTTTTAATTGTTGCTAACCCTCCTTAAGCTTAAAAAGCTGAAATTATAATGTTTAAGATAGAGCAACTTTAGAAAGTATTGAAAATAATAGGGATTACAGGACTAGATAGAAGAGGGTAGTGGTCTCTTATATTTAGCACCTGTAATTGCTCCTAGCAATTATCACGTAGTGGAAGCAGCAGCGGCCTAAATCAAGCTGTAGTGTATAGTATAGATCACGTAGAGGCAATAGATAACTGTAATAGTGGTATCTTTATATTAAGAGCGCTATAACGAACAGTAAGGGTAGAATCTTGAATCTTTCTAGTCCTTTATAGACCTACTGACTATATCGGCGGGCTGTAGTCGCTAGAAGGGGCTTGTAGGCCACTTTATAATTTCTGCAAAAAGATTTACTATATAAAAACAAAAAAATCGACTTACAGCTATACAAACGAGACGCCTATATGCACAATTTAATAAATTCTACTAATAATAAGTAACCCTTATAAGCAACTCTATCTAACAATTATACCATTAAATAGCCCTAATTCTTAGCTTTTAAATAGTATACTTCTTAAATTTCTACTATTGCTAGTTGTAGAGAAAATCGCTGTTAAAGTTAACTATAGGCTAGGTAACTTTGCCCTAGTTGATTCTAGATATTTCGCATCTAGTAACAGCGATATCTCTACTAAAAATTAACGTAACAAGACCTAGTTAGGGTCACGTAATAGAGCAACTAATAGGCAACTAGTAAGCATAAAAATAGGCTATACAGGGTAGCTTATTTTTAACACTCCCTCTAGAAATGTAAGAAGTAACTAGTTCTATAAGCAACTTAGCTCCTTTAAAGGATATTAAAGTTAGAATCAACTAACGAAATACAGTACTAATAACAGGACTAAATAATATAATTAATAATATAACTAATTCCAGCAATTCCAGGGTAGTTATAGTTAAATATAACTAGTTGTTGTTAATTGTTTTTGTTGTTTTCGATTTTTAACTGTTTTTCGTTGCTTTTTGATTTTTCAAGTGTTTTTGTTGCTTTTATAAGCTAGCTAGAAAGCTCTAGTAACTTAATAAATTGTTAATGCTTTTAAATAGCAAGAGGCTTAGTTAGGCTATCTGCTGGTATCTAATTTGTATTAATATAACTAACCTTAGCTATACCTTTACGAATCTTTTCCCTAATATAGTTAAACTTTAAAAGGGTGTGCTTAGTCCTACTATACAACGTTAAGTTGTAAGCAGTAACTATAGCGCCTTAATTATTACACCTAATAGGAATAGAAGGGGTTAAAGGCAGCTTTATCTCCTTAAAAAGGCTATAGAGCCACTCTAATTCCCTAATAGCTTTAGATAATACATTAGATTCTGCTTCTAAAGTGGAAAGAGCAATAGTACTAGCTTTCTTCGATTTCCAGCTAATAGGTCCACTAGCTAGCTTATATAGATAAGTATAGGTTAATTTAGAAGAGACTTTATCACCAGCAAAATCGCTATTGTAATAACCAAGGAGGGTCTTAAGTACTTCTTTAGAGCTAGAAGCTTTAGAAGAAGACCCTAGTGGTATAGAACGCTTATAAATAATAGTAAAGCTTCTAGTACCACTTAAGTACCTTAGGAGGTGCTTAGAGGCGTTTAGGTGCTCTATATAGGGCTTAACTAGAAAGGTTAATAGCTACTAAACGGAAAAAGCAATATTAGCCCTAGTTAGCAACATTAGATACATTATAGTACCTATTATGCTCTAATAAAGCTTATAGTTGGATTTAGAGAGAAGTTTTATAACTAGTTGCTTTAGAATTCCCAGCTGTATAGGGATAGAAGCCAGCTTAATATCTAGCATTTTGAATCTTTCTAGGGCTTCAAGGATGTATTAAGATTAGTGGATTTTAATAGACCTTTTAGACCTATTATAGGTAATTTATACACCTAGAAAGAATTCTACTAGTCCCCTATCTTCTATTGGATAAGCTTTATGTAATAGCTTCTTTAGCTTATTAATATAGCTTAGATTTAGACCAATTAGAAGACAGTTATCTACGTAAGTAGCAATATATATAGATATAGCTAGGTTATAAAAGACTGCTGGGTCTAATATAAGAGGTTTAAATCTATACTTTTAAAGTAATTCTGTTAGAATTTGCTGCTATTCTCTAGGACTTTACTTTAGACCATAGAGGGATTTTTCTAGCTTAATTACTTGCTCTTTAGAGGGCTTGTAATTACAGCTTTTTAGTAGCTTAGCTACTAATAGCGATGCTTGTTCTGCAAATTCAACGAATCTATCTAGGATTTCTATATAAATAGCTTCTTTTAGCTTGCTATTTAAAAACGCTCCTATAAAGTCGATTTACTTAACTTCCTAGTTATTAAAAGCTGCAAGAGCTAATAATATACGCTAGCTAGGAGGAATACTAGTTGCAGTAAAGGTCTCTAGGTAATCTTAACCTTCTATTTGTATAAATCCCTTAGCAACAAGGCAGGCCTTATATTTTATAGGATTATTTTCTTTATCCTTTTTTAGCCTATAAATAAGCCTATTCTTTAGAACTCTTCAGCCCTTAGGTACTTAGTCTTTCCCTATAAATTTAAAGGTTCCAGCAACTAATAGCTGCTTAAATTCGCTATAGGTAGCTTCTATCTAATGCTGCTTAGCAGAGCTTTTTAGGGCTTGCTTCCACGTATTAGGAAGTTCATCCTTATTACTATTAGAAGTAATAGCTGCTTTAGTCCTTGCCTTAAAGTATAGATCCTTGATTAAGGAAAATATGTCTCCATCTAAATCTATAGCATTAGTATTAGCTTTAGCTTCTATAGGTTCTATATTAGCCTGAGGGGCTTCTATAGATATAGGGGCTTTAGGGGCCTCTACAGCTTCTATAGGGTTGCTTAGTAGAAGAGCTTGATCTACAGGTTCTAGTAGATAATTCGGCACATCTAGATAACTAGGATAAGGATACTTAGGGGTATAATTATCCACTAATTTATTAATTTCTCCCTCTAAAGGATTATTCACTATAGAACTAATAGGAACCTTAGGGATGCCCTATAAAATAGGACCTATTCCTTCTATAATTTTAACGAAGCTAGTCTTTATAACAGCTCGTTTAGAGGGGATATATATTAGATATACATTAGAACCTAGCGTAGCCAAAAGTCTACTAGGAATAGTTCTTTTAGCTAGCTTCTGCAACCTAGATCTCTATTCTAATAGGATTAGAACTTCGCAATAGGAGCCTATAGCTCTAATTTTGGAAAAATCAGGCTTATAGGTCTTAGAAGGCTCTAAATCAGCTAGATATAGCTGTTTAGGACTTAGTAGTTTAGTACTATTCGCAGTAGTATTAACTAAATCCACTATAGCAGAAAGGATGTAAGACTATAGATACAGAGGTAATTGTAACTACTGTAGGGTAGCACGTAAACGGTTTAGAAGTACCCTTATAGCTCTCTCTATTAGCCTATTCTGTTTGTAAATATAGGGGCAAGAGGTGCTAAAGCAAATACCCTTAGAAGATAGCTAAGCTTGCAACTTAGTATTAATTTCTATACTACTATTAAAGTAAAGGTGTTTAGGGTAGCAGTTATACTGGTTTTTTAATTCCTTAAAGAAGCTTCTAATACAGCTATAAAGGGTAGAACCCTCTTTATTAGCTAGATTAAAAGACCACTTATACTGTAATTTTCTATTAATTAGAAAAAGAACTAGAGGCCTCTTATTGTGCAGTATAGGCTCTATTTTAACGGTATCTCCCTCTATAATATCTAAACATCTAGGGGGGTTAGGAATAGCGCGCTTGCTAGGTCTTCTAACAGCTTTAGCTTAATTGCAAGCTAGGCAGTTAAAATCCTTTTCCTTGATTTTCGAAAAATTAGGGATTCCTTTAGTAATAGAAGCAGTCTTCTTTAGTAAAGGGAGTTCTATATGCCCTAATCTAACGTGCTAAGTAGCAGCTAATTCTAGGAGCTTCTTATAGGAAGAAGAAGCTATAGGGTTACTAGAATTATTATTAGAGCTAGCTTCCTGTTGCTCCCTATCTTGCTAGATCTCTTGAGAACTACAGGCCTCGTTTAAGGGATCTAAACGGCTACTTCCTCCAATATCCAGCAACTTAGGATTTAGACCTTCTAAATCCCCGTTATTAGAAGGAATCTAACTAGGAGCCCGTTTAGGAACTAGGGCTAATAGCTCTATAGCATCGTTATTGGTATTATCTTCTTTAAAATTAGATAATTCCTCAATTCGGCTATATTCCTCTGGATTAAAACTAGGCTGTTAAGGGATTTAAACCTCTATAGAATAACTAGCATTATAACTGCTATTATAACTATTACTAGCTAGAAATCCTATATAAGAGAGATTAGCGTAGTTTTTATATACTCTAGGGGTCTCTTGCCCCTTAAGCTATAGAAAGAAACTATGCTTTTTGGGATTTAGAAGCCTACAGCAGCTTCTATTAGCTAGAAATAGCTGATTTCTAAGGAGAGTGCCCCCTATTAAATAGTGCTTTAGACCACTAATTAGGTTAGTATCTAAACCTAGGCAATATAGAGCATCCTTTAGAGCTAAAGGCCTGTATTTAGCTGGATTTATACTAACTAGTACCTAGAATACAGCAGTTCCCTGTCCTTTAGGATAAATAGGACCTCCTCCAGTAGCAATAGGCGCGGTTTTACCCCTTTTTATAGGCTTAAAAGTCCTAAAAAATGCCTTATTGTTAACTATATAACAGGTAGAACCTGTATTGTATAGTAAGGAGTTTTTAATTATTCCGTTAGAGTAATTAAAAGAAGGGGTATTATTACTAGTAGTACTAGTATCACTAGTAGTAGATTCTGTATCTAAGTCGTAAGAATCATCACTACTAGAACTGCTAGAATTATTAGATTCTATAGTATCCTGGTTTCTAGTAGATAGGTTATAACAACCTATAGCAAAAGCAGCTTCTCTATCCTTATTCCTAGAATTTTTGTTACTTCTTTTTCGGCCTTTCTACTTCTTCTTATTCTTAGAGGCTTTATCTTAATCTTTTTCTTTAGAGGCATTAGAATCGTTAGAATTAGAATCGGAATTCTTCTTCTGATTAGGAGGATTCTTTCCTTAGTTAGCTTTATTATTATTAGAACTATTAGAATTAGAAGCTTTATAACTAAGAGCCTTAGATATAGAGGAGCTTTTATCTCTTTGTTCTTCTAATAAGTTAGCTATAAGGAACTGTAAATTCAGCATTTTTACAGATAGACCTTATGCTCTAGCAGCTCTAATAGAATATCGCTGCCTTTCAGCCTAGCTAGGGAAGGTCTTCTTTAAAGCATTAATATAATAATTTACCTAGTTAATAGGATTAATAGCTACACCACAGAGCTGTAATCTAGCTAGTAAATTATTAAATTTAGCATTAAAGGCCTCTAAAGATCCCTTATAGTTTAAAAACGATAAGTTATAATAACTAGCATATAGCGTACTACGTTGTATTTTAGCACTCTACAAATACTGCTTAACTAGAACGTTATAGGCATCTACAGGGGACTTATGCTAGCTTATAGCAGCTTAAGGTCTAGATTAGCAACTATCTCTTATAATTATAAGGATAATAGTTTGTTCTAAATCTACTAAAGTACTAGCTATACTAGAATTATTAATAAATTAAGGGAATCCTAGTGCCCTAAATTAAATAGTTAAAGCTTGCTTCTACTGTTTAAAATTTTTAGGGCCTTTTAGCTTAGCAGCCTCTAGAATAGAGTGGACCTTCTTATTTAACTCTTTTATAGTGCCTTCATTAAAAGCAGGCAGAAAAGTAGCACTATTAGAGGAACTAGAAGGTTTAGGGACTTTAAAAGAGACTTTAGAAGTCTTAGAAGTAACAGGATCTGCTTTAGGAGACCCTATAGAGAGATTACCTATAGATGTAATTATAGTATCTAATTTACTTAGTAAATTAGCTATATTACCTTCATTTTGGCTTTATTTTGCTTCACTATACCTAATAAATCTATTTAGGGTCTTTTGTTGCTTATCTATTTAAGCTTTTAGGTTAGCTTGTACATTATAGACTTACACTACTCTTTTAGAAGCTAATCTAGCTTCTTTTAGAGCCTTCTTAGCTGTATAATCTTCTTTATTAGAAGAGGAATCTACTGGCTGAGGGGGGGACCTTACTGGACTAGGAAAGCTAGTAGCAGCTGTAGCTGGTGTACTAGAACTACTACCCCGTTTAGGGCTTGTGCTCTTTCCCTTGCCTGTTCCTTTTAGTGCTATTTTAAGGGTTTAAAAAGTAGCTAATTTAACGCTCTTTTATAGCTAATTATAGCTAAATTACAGTGGAAATAGTAGTAAATAACAGTAATAACTTCTACTAGATATCAATAGATTGCTCTATTATAGGCCTAGAAGTGCCCTATATCTTCAGAAATTATACTGAGATTTTTCTCTAATTTCTTTTGTAATAGGTATAACGGGCTCTAAGGCTGCGTTGTATCGCGATCTGTATGCGCATACAATTTGTATAGCAGACTAGATTAACAAGCGGTCGCGAGGGGCATAAAACACAGTTCTAGCTATTTTTAGCCAAAAAATTCAGGAGATTCTTCTCTAATTAAGTTCTAATAAATTAGTGGAGACCTAGGCACAGCTAATTTAGGGATATCCAGCTAATTCCTACTTCAAAATCCCGACCGATAGGATTACTATATAAATTAATTCTGCAACTAAAAACACAGAAATATCTGCAACAAGAGCTGTTAGGCGTGCACTACAAATTGTAGTATAGCTACTAACAGAGGTGTACAGGGTGCACGATATACGAGATAACAGCACAACAACGAGCGATGCAGTGCAGCGCTAAGCTTATTTCTTAATAGAAATAATTGATTAAGCAGTGCCTAATAAAACGATTTATAGTGCGAATGTAATGTGTATAGATATGTATATTTTAATGTTGCGCAACAATAGAACCTAGCTATTAAGAATAGCTTTAAAAGTGTATATACACAGGGTGTATAGAGTGCAGGAGGCACAGGGTGGCAGAATGAAAACACCAGTATAGTGGCTAGCGATGTGTGTGCAGCAGGTATTAATAGCTTCCAGCAAGCTACTAATAGCAGCAATAGCTGCTAGCGCAGGTCTCAATATAGCTTCTAGTGGGTAATACAGTACACAATAGTAGATTTCAGCGGGCTAACAGCTTGCAGATAGGTCTTCCGGGCTCATAACCTATTAAAAATAATAGGGATTACAGGACTAGATAGAAGAGGGTAGTGGTCTCTTATATTTAGCACCTGTAATTGCTCCTAGCAATTATTACGTAGTAGAAGCAGCAGCGGCCTAAATCAAGCTGTAGTGTATAGTATAGATCACGTAGAGGCAATAAATAACTATAATAGTGGTATCTTTATATTAAGAGCGCTGTAACAAACAGTAAGAGTAGAATCTTAAATCTTTCTAGTCCTTTATAGACCTACTGACTATATCGGCGGGCTGTAGTCGCTAGAAGGGGCTTATAGGCTACTTTATAATTTCTGCAAAAAGATTTACTATATAAAAACAAAAAAATCGACTTACAGCTATACAAACGAGACGCCTATATACACAATTTAATAAATTCCACTAATAACAAGCAACCCTTATAAGCAACCCTATCTAACAATTATACCATTAGATAGCCCTAATTCTTAGCTTTTGAATGGTATACTTCTTGAATTTCTACTATTACTAGTTGTGGAGAAAATCGCTGTTAAAGTTGACTATAGGCTAGGCAACTTTGCCCTAGTCGATTCTAGATGTTTCGCATCTAGTAACAGCGATATCTCTACCAAAAATCAACGTAACAAGACCTAGTTAGGGTCACGTGATAGAGCAACTAACAGGCAACTAGTAAGCATAAAAATAGGCTATACAGGGTAGCTTATTTTTAACAGAAAGAACTTAGTAGAAGGAATTATATTCCTTTTACTAATAAAGAACTTAAAACTATATATTAATTCTATAAATTTTACTGCTAAAATCTAGATTTCTAGATTTAAAAAAGGGATCTTATACCTTAGGAAAAAAGAAGCCTACTACTTTATCTTACCTACTATAAATTTATTAATAAACAGCTTAAATTATACAACTAACTTAAGCTAGTAGAACTACCTTTTTACTAGAATACTGTTAATACTTCTATAGTATAGTAGGTATAAAGGTAGGTTAATAGAATTATTAATAAGGCTAAATCTACTAAACTCCTTATAGATTTACTAACAGTAATACTAAAAGGAAAAGCTAAGGCTAAATTATCTATATCTAATAGCTTAAGAGACACTATTTATAAAGCTAGTGCTAGTTCTACCTAGAATATTAAAGGAAAGTAAGTATAGAGATCTAGATTTACACTACTTACTAAGGACCTAGATCTATTAAATATACCTTAAACTACTAAAAAGAACTTACTAATTAAAGAACTAGCTAAAATCTTACTACTTTTATAGGCTTACTAGAGGTTTTATACCCTTAAGCTAAAGTATAAAGTAAAGAAAGCAATAAAACTACTTAAAAAAGGAAACTCTTTACTAAAATAGCTTATAGGTTTTTCTATAGAAATTAGTAGGTAAATTAGTAGAATTAAGGGAGAATTAATTAATAAAATTAGTAGATTATAGAGAGAATTAAACAATAAAATTGCTGCTCTTTAGGTAAAGTAATAATACTTAGCCTAGAAAATAGAGACTACACCTAAGCTGTAGAATAGATATAATAAATAATACTATACCTAATAAGGCTTCTAGCTTAAGGATTATAGGTAAAGGGCTTTTAATCCTTACTTACCCCTAAAAGATAACTAAAACTAGAAGTAAGGTTAAAAGTAACCTTTAGGTAAAGGAAACTATATAATATAGAGATACTTTAAACACCTTAGTACTTTTCTAAAAGAATAAAAGCTACTATAATTTCTAAAGAATCTATTAGAGTAATACTATAATAGTAAGGCTAAGAAAAGCTAAAATACTAAAAAAGACTAAGATTAAGCATTTAGTAACTTTAAATATAAATTAATAGGCACTGCACTATATTAGAAACAACAATCTCTAGCTAAATCTAGCGAATAAGAGGCTAGATCTACATTAGAAACAGAATAACTAAAGCAATATATAGTTCTAAACCCCTAAGGAATAAATAGATTCTATATAGAAGATTACTAATATTAGTTACTTTAAACCCTTTAATAACAGAAGTATTTATAAGCTAATTTTATATAAAGGAAAGCACACTATTTTCTACAATATAGAGCTATAGATCTAAGCTGTTTAAGACTACTATAGCTATAGTGTAATTAATGCCTAAGAAGCTATTTATATTAAGCTCTAGACTCTCTTTAAAGGGAATGCATTAATATAGTATAAGCAGTATCTAGATTACTATAAAAAAATAGCTATTTTTAGTAGTTTAAACTCTATTTACACTACTATTTATAAAGAATTTAGTATATAGATCTAGAATGCAATAATATAGCTAGATTTAGCTAAGTTTATAGAGCAAAATATAATTAAAGAAAAATTATTTAGGGAATTTACCTCTAGAGTATTCTAATATATCTATATAAATAGTAAAACTACTAATCTTTAGCTCCTTTTAAGACTCTATTATAAGCTATACCTAAGATTACAATAGCTATACTTAATTTTAACAGTAAAAGACCTAAGATCTATATATATTACTATAGTAAATAATAAGGTTAAGGATTTATAAGAATGCCTAAAGGATCTAGGAAAATAATAAAAATTAGAAAACTATAAGAAAGGTACTAATACTTACTATACTTAAAGTAAATCTAATAGTAAGAACTCTAAAAACAATAAGGCAGCCTAAGGTAACTAAGCTAACTAGAATAAAAGCAATAGTTAATTTTAGTTCTAACCTCTATTCTATAAAAATTACTAGAATAATTATACTTAATACCTACTGTAAAACTAAAGGAATTAGCTGCTAAAAGAGCAGTAACTCTAGCCTTAGTAGAACTAGAATTTAGGGGCTAGCTAGAATTGTTAGCTAAGGCTGTAGTATCCTTAGCAGCTTTAACGTTTTTAACAATAGAGCTTACTATAGAATAATAAGGAATATACCTATATAATAACGTTTAAAGATAAATCTAACTAAGAAGACTATAAGAAGTACCTTAAAAGCTATAGATACTAGCTAGTAGAAGAAGGAGAAACAGTTAATGCTAAGAAGCTGCTAGCCTAGAATCTAACTTTATTAAAACCTATTTTGCTAAAAGTAAAGAAAAATAAAAGAAGAAGGTTTAAATAAAGGTAGACTAAAAGGATTTATAGGGAATCTAGATAGAGTAAGTAGTTAAAGCAGTTATAAGGCTATAGATCGTTAAATTTAGTATTCTAAAGTTAAATTCCTTCCTAAAGATTCCTATTTAATTCTATAATAAAGGACTATTGCATTAGATCTACCTAGATACTAAAACCTCTTTAGTGCTAGTTAATAAAGTATAGTTAACTTAGTTTAGTGTAACGGTCACGAGCCCTCGGCACGATGCCTTATTGTTATCTGTTACCTTAATATTGAGGTGTTCCGAGTTGGCTACGCTGTTAGCGCTAGCTTAAGCTGCAGGACCTTAGGTCTTCTTTAGAAAAACCTTAGACTATTATAGAATAACGTTAAACCGTTAAATACACTAGATGTAGCCCTACTTTAGGGTGTTAACTCCACTAGAGTCTGTTAATCTTATAGCCCCTAGGCACCTATAGAGGCTTTACCTCCTTTTTTCTCCTTTTCTCTCTATCTTAGAGTCTTTATTAATAGAGCTTAATAAGACTATTTAATCTTTCCTTTATAGCTATAATATTACTTTAAGATTATTGTTTTTATTTACTACTTAAGCAATAAATAAATATAGACTTTTACCCTTTATTTTACCTATATTAGCTGTTTTAATAAGAAAAAGAATTATATAGATTTATATATATAATTATAAAAAGAACTATACACTTAGTAAGCTTTAAGACAAAAGAACTAGAAGTTTAAGAAAATAGTTCTAAAGAACTTAGGCTTAACTTAGAAGAAGAACCTAGCTTAATGTTATTTAAGTTAAAAGATAATTCTAAAGAACCTAGATTAAAAGAAGATTAACCTAAAGCTATAGGTAAAGACTTAAAATATATAAAGGAACTTCTTTAAGCGTTAGAAGAAAGTAACATTAGAATTACTTAACTAAAAGAAGAACAATAGTTTTAAAGAGAATATAGTTATAGTATAATTCTAGCTAATAGCGTTTTTAGTTTAACGTTTAAACTAGTAAAGAAAGCTACTATTAAAGCTTTTTAACTATTTAATCCTAATAGTAATATAAATGCCTTTAACCTTTATTACAATAGAAAAGTAAAGAAGATAGGAACTAATCCCTTAATCTTTAATAGTAAATTAAGTAAAGGCTTTAACGCTTAAGTTAAAAGAGTAGCTAATAAAATTATAGAAGATATTAAAGTCTTTAAGACTAAATGTAGTTATATAACTATTATCTACTTAACTATATCTAGTGCTGCTACTAATCTTTTAGAGTCTTAATATAGCAGAACCTTAATAAACCCCTTTAGAAACTCTACTAAAATAATTATTACTCTTACTGCTATATATTAGAACTTTAATAAAGCTATATACACTTATAAAGCCCTTTAGGATATAGTTTATAATCCTCTTAATAAGAATATTAATGTATATATTAGTTAAATTAATAAGCTTATAGATAAGGCTAATATTCTAGTAAGTAAAAGAAAGAGTGTGCTTTATAAGTATATCTTTACTTACTTAAACCCTACCTTATTAATAGAATCTAAAGACCTTAACGTTAGCTATAAGGTATTTTCTAGTTATATAGCTAATGCAGCGTTAGCCTATAAGTAAATTGCTAAGGAACGCTAATAAAAGAGAAAAGAACTTAACGTTAAAAAGGCCTATAAAGCTATTAAAAAGGAACCTTACTATTCTCCTAAGACTAATAGAAGTAACTATAAGTTACTAAAAATTAAGAACTCTTTCTGCAAAAGAGAGTAAGTATTAGCTAAAAGCTAATGCTTTAATTATAAAGAAAAAGGATACCTTACCTATAACTACTTTAATAAAAAGAAGATTACTGCTGCTAGAAAAACAACAGAAGAAAAAGAGAATTCTTAGTTTTTTAGTTTATCTTCTAACTTAGAAAACTAGAAGTACTACTAGAAGTCTCTGCAGTAGTTAAGATACTATAGGTAGCTAGAATTAGTAATAAAAACCTGAATTTATTTATAATTCTTACGCAGTTATAGTTATATAGATTAGGATTTAAGATTTAAGCTTTATATAATATAGAAGTAGATATTTTGTTGCTAGTTAGCTGCTAAGTAGCTAAATAGGCTAAGAAGTTATTAGAATAGGTTTCTAAGAAGCTATTAACGCCTATATCTCTATTTAATTATTGTAATTAAAGTGCTAAAAAAGTTACTTACTTAGTTAAAGGTATAATAGAGCTAGATAGATAATAATTTATTAAGCAGAAGTTCTATATTACTAATATAGGTTACAATATATTTATTAGTTAAAAATAGCTAATAGCTTAGGATGTTTAGTTATATCTTTAAAGCAAGAGAATTATATAGTTAAAGAATTAACCTAATAATATAAAGTTCTTATTAGCTATAATACTAGACCTATAAAAGAAGAAAGTTAATTCTATAATTTAAAAAGATACCTTATAATATAACTAAAGAATAAACAATTAAATTAATTAGGAAAAGTAGTTAATCTATTAGATCCTAAAACGCTTAAATCCCTAAAAAGAGATTATTTTAACTCTAAAGGAAGATTTAACTAAACCTCTAGTTAATATAATAGAGCTATAAGCTTAGATTAAAGCTAACCTCTATTAATTACAATAGAAGAAGTTATAGATACCTAATAAAGCTATTACCTTTATTAATTAAATAGTTTTACTACCTATAGTTAGTCTTTAAGCCCTTAAAGTATAAGTATAGTAAAAGATATATACTAGTAAAACTATTCTCTTCTATAAGAATAAGGACCTAAAGTATATTAAGTTAGTAAGAAAGTTAATTTCTTTACAGTTAGCTTATCTAGAAGGATTCTTTTTAAAGAAAGCTGCTGTAGTATTACTATCTAGCTACTTTAGTTATAATATTGTATTAGAATTAGCTAAACTATTGTTAGGTTCCCCTTCTATATATAGAACCCCTCTTAGATGCTTTCCCTTAGAAAAGAAAGCTGTTAAAGAACTATTAGAAGCTAGATTAATTAAACCCTATATAGCTAATAAACCTATATTAAATATCTTTACCCTAAAACCTTACTTTAGTAAGAAGCGTTTCTACTAAGATTATTAATAGATTAATAACTTCCTAAAGCCTTAATTAGTTCCTACTTTAGATATTAAAAAAACTATTACTAATTACTAATAAGCTAAAAGAATAAATAAGATTAATATTATTAAAGCTTTTAATTAGATATTAATTAAAGTAGACTCTTAATACCTAACTACCTTTTAAACTTACTAAGGAATATTTTAGTAGAAAGTGCTTCCCTTTAGATTAAAAGTTAAACTAGCTTAGTAGTAGTTATTTATTAACGCTTAACTTAATAAATTACTTAACCTCTTTATTAATGCTTATACTAACAATATCTTAATCTATATAGATAATAAAGTAGAAGAGGTTTATTAGTCTTAAGTTAAAGAAGTTATTTACTAATTATATAAGGCTAATCTTTAAAGTAATATTAAGAAATCCTAGTTTAATATAAAAAGTATTAACTACTTAAGTATAATAATTAAAGTTAGAAAAGGTATATAAATTAATCTAGCTAAGATTAAAGCTATTACTAGCTAGAAGATTAAAGATCTAACTTCTAAGACTACACTAAGATTCTTCCTTAGGTTATATAATTATATCTATATATTCTGCAGTTACTCTAGTAATATAGTAAAACTACTAAATTGCTTACTTAAGAAAAATATAACCTTTATTATTAAACTAGAATAATAATAAGTATTTAATCTAATAAAGAAGTTAGCTACTTAAGCACCTATACTAGCTTTCTTTTAACCTAGTAGAAAAACCTAAGTAGAGACTAACGCTTCTTATAACGCTATAGAAAAAGTAATTATATAGTTATAAGATAACAATAAATAGAAACCTATTAGATACTTTAGTAAGACTATAACACTAGTAGAATAAGCCTATTCTATCTAAAATTAAGAAATATTAGCTGTAGTTTAAACGTTATAGCACTTTAAACCTAAGCTACTTAGTATCTAATTCTTTATTATTACTAATTACTAAGCGCTGTTATATTAGTCTACTAAAAGGCTACTATTAATACGTTAAGTTAGATAGGCTAATTTTCTTACTAACTTTAATATTACTTTTTAGTATTAAAAGGGAAAGAATAATATTATTACTAATACTTTATTAAGGAAGACTATTAATACTTCTACTGTTAAAGCCTAAGAAGCTTTAAACTAAACCTTTAAGATAATACTGCTTAATTAAATTAATAATATAATAATATTAAGTGTATAAAGAAGACTTTAAGGAGTAGATTTAGTAAACCTAATTGTTAAAGAAAATAAAGAATAAGGTCTAGGTTTTTATAATAGAAAGCTAATAGTTCTAGTTTAAACTAGTAATAGAAAGATCTTCTTATATATAGCGTTAATTTATAAAGCTTATATACTACCTATTTTTACCTATAGAGGTTAATATAAAACAATTAATCTTATTAAAAGGTAATATTAATAGTAAGGAATAAACTATAATATTTAAACCTTTATAAAGAATTATTTAGACTATAACTACAATAAACCTTACTATAATAAGACTTTAGGCTTATTATACTCTTTACTAGTACTAAATAAAGTATAGAAGTAGGTAGTTATTAATAGTAAGAATATACCTCTAGATAAATTTAGCTATAACTATATCTAGGTGTTTATTTGTAAATTTAGTTGCTTAATAGCTACTCTTCTAGGCTATAAGATAGATACAGCAGAAAAGATTGCACAACAGTATTATTAATATATATACTGTTTCCTTAGCTTACTTAGTGTCTAGATTAGCAACAATACTAGCTCTTTTATATTAGAATTCTTAGAAACAATTAATAAGCTAACTAATATAAAACATTACTATAGAAGTTCTTTATACCTATAAACCTAAAGAGCTATAAAAATTATAAATTAGGAATTAGATTAAAAGCTAAGATTCTATATTAACTAGTATTAGAAATAGTAAAGTGTTTACCTTTCTACTTTAGACTTTATATATAACGTTTTATAGCACTTATTATTAAATATATATTCTCTTTAGGTATTGTTAGGTTAACTACTATAGAATCTATTAGCATTAAATAATAAACTATTTAATCTTATTAATTTAGAAAGAGCATAAGTTGCTTAAAACATTATTATATAAATAAAGGAGGTATAAGACCTTATATAGTAAAATGCAGTTAAAGCCTAGAAGGTATAAAAAAACTAAGTTAATTAGAAAAGAAAGGAAGTTAACTTTAATGTAAGCAATAAAGTCTATATATAGAAGAAAGGCTTTATAACTTTAGCTTTAACTACTTAACTAAATTCTTAATACACTAGTCTATAGTTAATAATTAAAAAGAGAGGCTATAGCTTTATCTTAAATGTTCTAAACTAGTTTAAAGGTTCTCTATTGTTTTATATAAATAGGCTACAGAAGGCACTAATTAATCTATTGCCTTAGTAGCTAATTACACTAAAGGAACTACAAGAAATCTAAGGCTAAATAGAGTATAAAGTTAACTAGGTACTAGCCTTTAGATTAAAAGGTTAAAATAAGACCTTAGAATATTAAGTTAGTTAAAAGGGTTATAACCTAGATAATTAATAGTATCTAGTAAGGAATTTAGCTAATGCAGCAGCAGCCTTAGTTAAATTTTATAAGAAGTATCTAGATGCTGTAGAACTGCTAGTAAAACTACAGAAATAGTTAGTTGCAGCTACTAATAATAAAGCTGTAGTAGAATACAGCAATAACAATATAGCTGCTAAAGATACTATAATAAAGAGGAAAAGACCTATATAATATAGGTAAAACCTTTAATATTGTCTAATAATATTAGGTTTAGAAGAGGGTAGTGTAATAGTTATAAGCCCTTAGTATAATGCCTTATTGTTATCTATTACCTTAATATTAAGGTGTTTTAAGTTAGCTACACTATTAGCGCTAGCTTAAGCTGCAGGACCTTAGGTCTTCTTTAGAAAAACCTTAGACTATTATAGAACAACATTAAACTATTAGATGCACTAGATATAGCCCTACTTTAGGGTGTTAACTCCACTAGGGTCCGTTAATCTTATAGCCCCTAGGCACCTACAGAGGCTTCGCCTCCTTTTTCCTCCTTTCCTCTCCATCTTAGAGTCTTCGTTGATAGAGCCTAATAAGACCATTTGATCTTTCCCTTATGGCCGTAACAGTTTAGTTAGAATATAAAATAGGCAAAAATAGAGCTAAAACTAGTTACTAGAGTGCAGTTATTCTTCTATATCTCTAAGATAGCTATATTTAACTTCTATATCCTTAGATCTATATATAGCGTACCTATAACTAGCTATTTTATAGTTACAGCTAATATAATAAGTAACTTAGAACTAAAGCTCCTTCTAGGTTTAACCTTCCTCTATAATTATAGTATTAAAATCGATTTTATTCGCCCTAGAGCTACTATTAGGTCTATTTATAATATAGTTGTAGAAATAGGTATCTTCTAGCTAATTTTAAAGATTCTATATTAGAACGTAACAGCAGTATAAGCTATAATAATTCCGCTAAAATCGTAGAAGTATATTCTAGTTAAATAGAAGGAGGTACTAGCTAATAAGAAGGCTACTGCCTACTATATATACTTAAAATTTAACCTTATTCTAGATATATTGCTTAGTACAACTAACTAGGAATAAATAGTAGCTTATAACTATTTAGATAAATTCGTTATAATCTAGAAAAATTAAAAGGTTGCTTATCTTTAGTATAATAAAGGGCTTAAGGCTAACTATATAATTGTAAACCTATTTAATTTATATATATATTTTTCTAAGGATATTGCACCTAATAATAGTCTATTGCCTATAGAAGATTATAAAATATAGAAGGAAGGTAATAGTAGTAGATTTAACCCTAAGAAAGTTAATAATAGTATCTCTATATATAGAACCTCTTGTCCTAAGGATGTACTATATATCTATAATAAATATAAGGTTAAGGTAGAAAACTTAAACCTAAATGTTACAGCTAAACTTATTAACTTAACAGATAAATATAATATTTATTGTAATAGAGATATTATTTCTATACCTAAAGACTAGTATATAAGAGTAAATCTAGTAGATAGATAGTAGAAGCAGCTAAAACCTATCTAAATCTACTTACTAGAAGCTAAAGATAAAGCTAAATTAGATAAGGTTTATAATAAGCTATATTTAAGTAGAAAGATATTGTATTTAAACAACCTAGCAGCTATAGCCTACCTAGCCTTTATAGTGTAGATTAAAACCTTAATAAAAAGGAAAGAATAAGTTATAGTTAATATAAAGCTACTTAACAGTGTAGTAATGCTAAATATATACTCTTTACTAGATTAATTAAATATTATAGTAAATATATATAGTAAGAAGATATTTTTACTCTTTAATATATTAGGGTTTTTCTACTAGCTTTCTGTAAAATAAAAGTATTAATCTTATATAGTAGTAATATTAAAATAAGGATTAAAAGCATTAAATATAGCACTTATAGGCTTTAAGAATGCATTAGCTTTTGCTTAATAGTATATAGACTAATTATTTTAAAAGCATTAATATTTTATATAAATCTATATTAATAACATTATTGTATTCTCTAACTCTACTAAGGACTACTTTATATACCTTAATATAGTTTTATTAATTCTAGAGAAAAATAAGTTAATAATAGCTATAAAGAAGTTATTTATAGACTACTTAGCTATTTAGCTATTAGGTTTTATTATTAATAGTAATAGAATTACTAATATAAATAATAAGCTAAAAGCTTTTTAAAAACTTAAGTTTTTAGTAAATCTTATAAATCTAAAGACCTTTATTAATATAGCTAGCTTTTTATAGAAAAGTATTCTATAGTTTAATATATAAATTTACTTACTATAAGAACAAAAGACTACCTTACTATAAAAGCTTTATAAAAAAAGCTTAACTAATAGTCTACTTAAACTAATACACTAAAAGAAAGCCTAAAAAGCAATATTTTTACTAAAACCTAAGAAAAAGAAGGTATTTTAAGAGATAAAGGTATAACTTAATAAAAATACTATTCTATAGCACTATAACTCTAGTAAGCATTTATTCTTTAAAGTTAACGCTTATAAGGAAGGATTTAGGCTCTTTATCTTTTAGCTTATAGGTAAATAGAATAGTTATAGTATACCTAGTAAAGATATTAAAAACAATTAGCTTTAACTAATTCTTTTTCTCTTAAAATGCACTTTTAACCTAAAGAAACGTTATAGATTAACTAAGGTAAAGGTAGCTATAATTATATAGAGTGTTTAAAAGCTATAGAAAATAGTTTAATTTAACTGCTATACTATTAATATTATTATAGACTACTTACTAGCAAAGGGGATTATTAAATATATTTTACTTACTACAATAGATCTAGATAAAGCTAACCTAAAATTAGCTAAAGTAGCTAATTATTTATTGCAATTTAACCTAAGAGTTTTCTATATACTAGAAGTACTAAATATAGTGCTAAATACACTCTTTAGGTTGCTAGTTACAGTTTTATACTAAAAGAAGGCTTATAATAGTAAATTTAATAAGCTTAATATAAGTGCGTTTTTTACTAAAGAATATAGTGCTACAGTAGTATTAAATAAAGATTTAAAAGAGGAAATTGTTTAAGGCTATAGTTTTAATCTAAAGCTTAGTAGAATTATAGAAGGTATTAAGGACTTTTGTAAAAAATAGAATTAGTAAAATTAATAATAAAGACTAAGGATTCTACTATATAGATAGGCCCTATAAGACAATAGGCTTTTATACTATTATAATAGAAAAGGCCTATTTTAACTATATATACCTATAAAGGTTGTAGAATTTATCCTTAAAATAGTCTATAATAATTAGAACTATTTTAGCGCCTATAGAATAGCAGTAGAATTATAGGTAGTTTACTTTCTATAGATATATAAGTAGATTTAAACCTATATTGCTTACTGCTGTACCTATAAAGAAAATGCAATTAACTGCAGTAAGCTACTAAGGGAATTAAGGTTGTTAGAGTTAGTTCTAATGCTCTTCTATATAATTTCGCTTAATTTTATTATTAATATACCTAAAGTTAGCTTAATAAACACTTTATAGCAAAAAGATAAATATAGCTTCTATAACTTACTATATTTAGTAAATTGCCTATTTAGTAAGTAAACAATTCTTATACCTAGGTATATAATATATACAGCAGAAATTTAGGCAGAACTACTCTTATAGATATTATATTTATTAAACTAAGGCCTTCCTAAGTAGATTATAAGTAACTAAGATCTAAAGTTTATTTTTAACGTTTAAAGAAGTATATTTACCTAAATTAGAAGCAAATTGCTTATAGCTACAGCTTACTACCTATAGATAAATAGAACAGCTAAATAGAAGAATTAAACAGTTATTATTGCTATTTAATACTATATAGTTATAAATCTAGATATACTATAGACTGCAATACTTTTAGCACTACAGCACTAACTTAACAATATAGTAGTAGCTAGTATAGAGATTTCCTCTAATAAACTTATATATAGTTTCTAACTAGCTACTGTTGTTAATCTAATCTAATTAAATAATGTTTTTAGCAATAGAATAGATATAAGCAATATAGCTATACTTTAAAAGCTATACTAATAAGAGGTAGAAATAGCTATTAGTATAGTAAATACCTTAAGTAAGATTAAATATAACACTTAGTATAAGTTTATTAACATTAAAGTAAGGAATATAGTCTACCTATAATTACACTAAGGATATATACTTCTAGAAAAGCTAAAGAAGAAATAGTCTCCTTAATAAGTAAAGCTATATAAGGTTCTTATAAAAGTAAGCTTATTATTGTTTTACCTAGATTTCCTACTAAATTTATATATATACCTAGTAGTATTAGTAGCTTACCTTTAGAAGCTAAGATAAAGTAAAGACCCTTTTAACTAAGAAGAGTAACTACTACTACTAATTGCAATAAAAGGGTTTAGTATAGAGAACTATTAAGAAATTAAGTAAATTTATACCTATTAAATCTAACGTTTCTACAGTAGGTTAAGTAAGCTATATCTAGAATTCCTTATATAATAGAAAGGGTTCTCTACTAAAGATAACTAATAAATTGCTAAAGATAAGCTTAAAGTTAATACTTCTAAAATTATAAATAAATATCTATAGAAATACTCTATAAATTAAGAAGAAGAATATTAGCGTTATTAGAAGAGTAATATAGCCTACTAAAAAACCCTAAATTAGCTAGTAAAAGCCTACTACTAACTCTTTTCCTTATAAGTTTTAATTTCCTTTATTATATAATAAATTGTTTAAATCTCTTAGTATCTCTTTCCTTATTTCCTTATTTATTATTATTAAAACTATTAAAATTAACCTATATTATAGAATTATAGAAGGTTAGGAAGAAAATACCTATAAATCTATATACTATTGTTTTAACCTACTTTTCTCTATAAATTTACCTTTACTTTTGCGAATTTTTACGCTTTTTACTATATAACCTTTTTCTTATACCTTTATATATTATAAAATCTTTATAAATTTATTAATACTATTATAGCTGCTGCTCTTTCTATTCCTTTAGGCTATTATTTAGCTACTTTTAACAGTTAAACACTAAAATACTACACTAAGGGCAATAGACTGCTTATAGAGTAAATTCCTATAGCCTATAGAACTAACTAGCCTCTATAAAGCTACTTCTAGCCCCTTTTATTCCTTCTGCAGAAAATCTACTACTATTATTCTTTTCTTTTAGTAGTTTAGAATTATTAATTCTAGTAAACCTAAATAGCTTATTCTAAGAAAGAAATAACAATAGTAACTACACTTAAGCTATAATACTACTACTATTTAAGCTTAAAGAAGAATATATTACTTCTAATATATATATTAATTATAACAATAGTTTTAACGCTAAGAGTAAAGGTTTTAAGTTTAAGGAGTAGAAATATAACTATAAAGGTAATATAGTAGCTATAGAGCTAGATAATATTAAAACTTATCTTATATTACTTAACTTCTACTGCCTATATAGTACTTTTAGTAGGCCTAGAAGTGCTAAGGGCACCCTAAAAGTTAATAAGTTTATCTTTAGCACTATTTCTATAGAAATTAAAGATAATATTAATATTACTAATATAGAGCCTATAATAAAAGACTATAGTTAGTATTACTACACTAATAGAGCTAAAGAGAAGGTATAAAATATAGAAAATACTATTTACACTTATACCTATAAATTTGCCCTAAAAGGCAGTATAATAGATAAAACTAGCATTAAGGTCTTTAAAGACAATATATATTACTTACTCTAGTAGAATCTAGTAATATATATCTTTAGGATTTATAATAACTATAAAGTAAAGCACTAAAACTAGCAGTATAAAGGTAAGGATACTAAAGCATTTATAGGTAACGCTAAAGTAGCTAGAAGAGGCAAAATATAGGCAAAAGCAATAGCTACTATATACTATAGTAGCAATATAGTAAAAAGAGGTAAAGAAACTATTACTATAGATTTATCTACTAGTTTACTGTTATAAGCAGCGTTACTTACTATTTACTTCTCTAATAAATTTAGCGAAATTAACAGCACTATTGTAGGTACTTTAGCTAGTATTAGCTGTATAGACTTACTCTTTATTCTATTAGCTAAGGTATAGTTCTAAACTTAGTGTAATAGTCTTCTTTAGAAAAAGTGTAAATTTAACGCTAAAGAAATAATTAAAGCCTACCTTAAGGACACTTCTATAGGTAGTAACGCTATATAGAAGTAACTTAACCTCTATATTACTAAAATTAATAAGTTAAATAAAAAGATTAACTAAGTTAAGATAGAGGCTAAAGGAGGTCTATTTAATAAGTAGTTTAATAAATTATAAACTACTATCTACAGTATATATAACTAACTAAATAGTATAAGTTAATTTAATAAAGGTATTAATAACGTTATTAATAAAAATAAAACCTTACTAAAGGTTGCTAGTAATATTAATATACTGTAGGCAGAAAATAGACGCTTATAATACAAAATTAACTATATTTATATAGACTTCTTAGAACGCTTAGCTAACTAGCCTATTACTGCATAAAGCCTCTTTAGTAATAGATTTAGCACTATTTAATGTAGAAGAAGTGCTTAGTTTATACTAATTAATCTATCTTTAATATATTTCTCTCTGTTAATTCTATAAGAGATACCTTCTATAGTAAAGCTAACACTAACTAAGGTAAAAACGCTAACTAAGAGGCTAGCTATAGGTAAACTAGTAGAAGCACCTACTAAGCGTAAGACTAGTGCCTTCTAGGCAAAACTCTTCCTAAAGCTGCTAGAAACGTCCTTTAGCTTTACTTTCTAGAGAGAACTAATAGCTTACTATAACTAACTAATAATTTACTGCTATTAATAATGCCTAAGGATTAGAATAAGCTATATATATATAGAGAAATGCACTAAAGGGATTTAACAGAAAATTTACTTTAATATAGATTAATTTTTAATAGTTTTAACACTATATAGAACGTTCTTACATAAAGAATATACTATATAGATTCAATAAATTAGCTTTATTATATAAGATTAATTTATAGAATTTAATATTGTCTAGGATAATTTTATGCAACTTTACTTATATATAGAATATAGAACGAGCTCTAACGCTCTATTAGGTTTAAGGAAATCTATTAATTTAATATATAGATTTAATAGTTACTAGATTATAAGTGTAATTTAGGTATTGTAAGTGCATAGGGAAAATGCATAAATATAGCAACCTATACTATAGATTGCACTACAACAATAATAAAGCGTGCTTACGCAATAAAACAACAGCTACCTTTCTGTGCCTTTTATAGCAACTAGATTAATAAGTTATTTAGCTTAATCTAATACGCCTTTTAACAACTAATAGTTAATTTTTTAGAACAGCTAGAACAGCTAATCTTTTTCGTAGAGGCAGCACTTATTATAGAATAATTCTATAGACCTATAGGTTACTAGTGCATATAACTGCAATTATATATAAGTAGTTAGAAGCAACACTTAGGTAGTTAGATTAAATAATTAACTATTATTCACTAGAACACTATTACTAGATGCTCCTTACAGAAGCTCTTACAACTCCTCTTACGATTTATTGCATAACCTGTTGAATCCGACATCCCACTGTCACATCCGGCAAGCCTACGTCGGATCCCACCGTAACAATTTTGCTCTTAGCTAAAGTAGCCTTAATATACTAAAGAGAAAGTTTTTTAGATCCCTTAAGCATTATAATTATTTAATTATAGAGAAAAATTTCTCTTTTATTCTTATTTTAGTAGTTATATTTATATTTACTATTATTAGTAATTAAATCCTTAGTATCTATATCTTAGCGTTAAAAGCTTATATTACTAGAGAAGTAAAAGGTAGAAGCATTAAAGGTATAGTTAATATAAAGAACTATATATATTATACTTTTTCTACTAAGTAAGATTAATTGTTCTTTTTATACCTACCTTCTATATTAAGCTATTTTATTAGTTATTTATATAAGTTTAGTATCTTATATTTGTTAAAAATAAGCTACCCTGTATAGCCCATTTTTATACCTACTAGTTGCTCTATCACATAACCCTTGTTAGGTCTTGTTACATTGATTTTTAGTAGAGATATCGCTGTTACTAGATGTAAAACATCTAGAATCGACTAAGGCAAAGTTGCCTAACCTATAGTTAACTTTAACAGCGATTTTCCCTACAACTAGCAATAGTAGAAATTCAAGAAGTATTGTAGTGGACTGGCCTAGTAGCTGCTGCTAACTAGCGTCTATAATGAGAACTATAATTATAGAGAGAAAAGAGAAAGAGAGAGTAGAGAACTCCCTCTATCCTTTAAGCTATATACTAGGGGAGAAGGGTAGACCTCTTCTCTATACTCCCCCTTTATTCTGCACTCTATAACTAAGGTTCCTTCTAATAAGCCTAGCTAAGCTTTAGCTAACTCCTAAACTAATGCAGTCTATCTTTCTTTCTTTCTCTATATAGATATATCCCTTTCTTTACTATCCCTTAACTACTGTTCTCTCTATATAGTGCTTAGTAAAGCTCTAGTTAATCTATAGTTAGGTGTAGTTTACTTCTATTCCTTTACCTACTAGAGTACTCTTTTCTCTCTCTCTAGCTCTCTTCTAACTCTATATAAAGACTTAAGCTATAAGCTTAAGTCTATAATATACTCTTCTTTCTCTCCTTTCCCTTCTTTTAAACTTAAGGCCTCTCTATAATATATTCTAACTACTAATTATTAATTATAGCTATTTACTCTTCCTTCTTCTCTTCTTCTTTAGGAATAGTTATAAATATTTTGCATTTAGGTAGCTTACCTTAGTAGCTTATTGTTGTACTAATGCCTCTCTTAAGTGTAAAGTAATTATTGTAGTTTATCTATATTAGCTAGGCGCGTTTAAAATAGAGGTAGAGTGTAAATAGTTATTATTATTATTATTAAGTATATAGCTAAGTAACCTTTAGCCTCTTTTAAAATATAAGTAAGTAGTTTTTTATCTCCTTTTACTATTTCTTTCTTTTTCCCCTTTTTAAGCCTCTTTTAATGCTTTTTATAAGCTAAATAAAATTTATTATTACCCTTAAGTTTCCTTAAATTTTTACGCTATTACTACTAAGCCTTTCTCTATATAAGCTTCTCTTTCTACTGTCTTTAAGCTAAGCTTATTTAACTATAGGTAGTTTACTAACTAAAAAGCGTAGTATATTATTCTATTAGCCTAAAGTATACTACTTATTTCTCTATAGGTAACTTTTATTTATACTAACCTAAAATATATTTAGAACTTTACTAGCTATATTACTAGTGCTAGTGCTTTATTTATACTTACTTCTATAACACTTACTATTGCTTACTGTTGCTTTATAGGTAGTTTCTTTATATAAAAGGACTTTAATAACTCTAAGCTGTTTAATAGCAATATACTTAAGGATATTTATATACTATATTGCAATAATCTCTATAAAAGAGGATTATACTACTATTGTTCTAGCTAAGGGAGAGAATATTGCCTATATATATAGAGATATAGAGGCTATATATAGAATCCTAGCCTCTTTACTAAGCATCTTTACCTATAGCACTATTTTGCTAGAATATAAGCGCTTACTAACTAAGAGCTTACAGTAGAGTCTACCTTAATCCCACTAGGTACTAGCTAGTATACCTATTAAATATATCTTATATATAAGTTCTTAAATATATATAGCTACTATAATTGCCTTTTAGAGAATACACTTACTACTAACTGTATAGATAGGAAGAATATACCTATACCTTCTCTTTATTATTCTCTTTAAGACACTAATTACTCTATATACACTCTCTCTTCTCCCTTTAGCTCTAAATATATTAAGGGTAATTCTATTACCCTTAAGAATAATAAGTTTAACCTAAATAAGTTTCTCTCTCTAGAGAGGTATAACTCTATAGAGGTTAACGTTAGCTTTATATTTTTACCTATATCTACTGCTACTACTCTACTCTTATTACTACTACCTCTTACTGCTAATGCCCTTTTGCTACTATATAATATCTCTTTACTGCTCTATATTGCTCCCTTACTCTTATATAATAACATTAAGGCAATCTACTAGAAGTATATATACCTTTAGGCTAAGCTTAAAAGCACTAACTGCTTATAGCAGTAGCTACTAGCTATATTCCTAAAGCATATAACTTTAACCTAACTTAGTACTTCTTTAACGTTCTCTCTCTTTATCTTTCCTTATTTAAGTACTATACCTTTACGCCTAAGGCATTAAGCTATATAAAATATTACCTCCTTACCTATACCTACTAGAGTAAAGCTTTAACCTAGAGCATTAGTTGCATTCTTGCTTATACTAGTTCTAGCGCTGCCTACTTAATCTACTCTTCTAGCTTTTACTTCTATACTAGCTTAATAACGCTATATAGCCCCTCTAGCTTCTGCGCTTTAACTATCTAGAGGCTAATAAGCTATTATTTAAGTAGCTACACCTTTTTGCTATACTAGCCTATACCCCCTTACTACTTACTAAAAAATTCCCTTTATCTTTATTATATCTTTTATATTTTAATTTTTTTTTTTAATAATTATATAGGCCTCTATAAAGGAGAGTTTATTTTTATTTATTTTTAGTTAAAGATAACTAAGTTGCTATTAAAGTCTATATAAAATTTCACTATACCTTTACTAAGCCTATTATTAAATTAAGCATCTTTTTACTATAACTTAAATTAATCTAGTGCCTCTATATTAAGGAAGTTCTTTAGTAGTTTCTATATAGGTTAAATAAATTCTACCTATTTAATAAGCACTTAATAGTGTTTCCCTTAGCCTAAAGTGTTTTTAGTAGCTAGAATTTCCTTTACTCTATATTCCTTAAGGGATAAGTTAGTATCTATTATAGTTAGCTTAAGACTAGGCCTTAAGTTTGCTAGTTACTAAAAAGGTAAAGGGTTTATTACTACTTACTTAATAAGGTTAATATAGAAAACTAGGTAAATTCCTAGTAGAATATCTAACTTTATAGTTAAAGGTATTAGTATATCTATAACTATATACTTTACTATAATATAATTAAGCTTTTAACTTAAGTAGTTTATTTTAATATAATAGAGCGTTAGCTAAACTAAGTTCTCTACCTTATACTATTCTACTAGCTTATAGCTTCTATTTAACTGCTCTTACTACCTTTACTAGGTAAAGTTAATTATAGCTTAAGCAATATTTATGCTCTTCTATAGCTATTTAAGGAACGCTAAAGCTTACCCTTTATATAAAACTTAGGACTTCCCTTTATCTATAAGCTTTTAGATTAAGTCTATATTATACCTATATATTGCTTAGTTTAAACTTATATCTATTACTAAGGAATTCCTATTGTTAATAGCTAGCTAGTATATAAAGAGATATTTAGGCTAGTTAAACTGTAAAAAGGTAACTATAACCTATAGAATTACTTATACTTCCTAATTAACTCTCTTTATTCTACTGTTTATCTATAGGTAATAGAATATAAACAGTAATTATTTAATTCTAATAAAGTAATAGAGAGTAGTCTAAAAGGTGCTTAACTAATTTAAACTATAGTTAAAGATAATTTATTTTAGGAACCTATAAAACTACTACTAATAATACTTAAACTGCTAGGTATATTTCTTTACCTCTATAGAGGTTATTGCCTTTAACTATATATACTTTAAAAGCTAATTAATAATAACTATTAGGTAAAAGAGTATAGCCTAGTTTAGCGCTAGTAAATCTATTATAAAATCTATAGAGATCTATAACTAATACCTATTTAGCGCTAAAATAGGTTGCAATAGGCCTTACTGCAACCTTTTACTCTTCTAGCTGCTGTAATAGTAGTAGTTTTAAATGTACTAAGCAATATCTTAGAACAGCTTATTTTAGTAATAGTTATATATTAATGCCTAAAATGTAGTATTTTATTCTAGGTAGCTTAACATTAGTAACTTATATATTCTATATATTAGTATAGTAGTTAATAGCTTATACTTAAGGACTTAAAAGTAGCTCTAGTAGACTAACGCTCTTTATACATTAAGGGTATAGTCTATAATCTATTCTTATATTTTTACCTCTAATAGAAACCTTCTCTCTCTCTTCTAAACTATATTTAACCTTAATAGGTATACTAGGTCTTTTTACACTTCTTAGTTCTATAGGCTCTATAAGTTTTTATCTAAAAATAGCGTTATTCTAGCTAGTACCTATAAAGCTATAGCTAGTTAACTTTCTAGTGTTACTTTACTAGCTATTTCTACTGCAATATCCTCTATAACCTCCTTCTTCTCTTTATCTCTATAGAGAGCGCTAAGGCAGCTAATAGAGAGAGGCTAAAGGACTTAGCTTATCTATAGCATTACTCTATCTTAATTCTGCTTTTATTATAATAATATATCTATTTACTCTACCTATAGCCCTAAGCAGTATTATAGGTAGTAGTTAAAGAGAAAAAGAAGCTCTACCTACTTAGCTTAACGCTTAAAGATCTCTTATAGAGATATAAAGTATTCTAGATTCTTATAGTTAGTAAGGATTATAAAGAGGTATACTACTCTTTATAGCTTTACTGCTTAGGCTTTAAGGCAAGATATTATTACTAAGAGCTCTTTATTATAAATAGTATAGTTATATTAAGCTAGAGATAACCTAGCTAAATAGTATACTATAGGCTGCAGCACGCTAGCTTTATTATATTAGGATAAATAGCTACTAAGGGCCTCTTTTAAGCAATTAGCCTCTACTACTATATTCTTCTTAGAGTTCTACTAGGCTAAGACTAAGTATAAGGTAAAGGCCTCCTTAAGCCTTATAAATAACCTCTTATATTTCTCTATTTACTAGAATAGAACTCCCTTCTTTATTAAGTTAACTAAAAGCTCTATAATATTTAAGAAATCTAATATAAAGTTGCAGTAAAAGTTTATAAATTTAAGGAAGCTTTATACCTCTTATAACTTAGTAGAAGCTTACTACTCCTAAATAGCTACAATCTTCTCTAGATTTAAGTATATCTTCTTTCTTACTATAACTATAAAGTTAAGGTATTTAACTTTAGTTATAGTAAAGTAGTATTTCTTAAGATCTAAGTGCAGTTTTACTAACTATAACTTTTCTAGGATCCTTTATACCTTATATATATAGTCTTTCCTAAAACCCCTTATATAAATAAGGATATTATTTAGATAAGTAGTTATATAATCTCTAAGGGCCTCTTTTAATGCACTATTAATATATTATTAAAATATAGCTAAAGCTTCTATTAACCTAAAGGGATAAACTAGCTATTTAAAGAGGCTAAACTAGGTGTAAAACACTATAAGGTACTTCTTACTATCTACTATCTAGATTCTATAGAAGGCTAACTATATATTTAGCTTAGTAAACTAATATACCTTTAATAATAACTTAAGCGTCTCCTTTATTAAGGAAAGTAGGTAATAGTTCTATTCTATAATCTTATTAAAGGCTTAATAATTAATATAGAATTACTATTCTCTACTTAGCTTTTTAGCTAAAAGAATAGGTACTACTGCTAAGAAGGAGCTAGCTTAAATCTATCCTTTATCTATTAAGCCTATTATTTACCTCTTAATTTCTAATAAATAGTTCTATAGTATATTATACAGTAGAGCCTACAGCAGTAACAGTAAGGAGCTATTTAGCTGCTGTTTTAGCCTAATATAGTAATCTAGCTCCCCTTTATGCAGTAGAAGGCCCTAGGCCTTCTCTTCTTTAAAAAGATTATAAAAGTCCTTTAATTTAAGTAGTAGTATTAGCGGATTAAGGCCTTCTAGGGAGATTTATAACAACAATATAGAGGTAATTTCCTAAAGGCTTTTAGCAATAAAATATATAGCAACCTCTTAGCTCTGGCTCTATTTTATTAAGGCGCTATAAACTGCTACTGTGTCGCGACGGGGATACCCCCTTGCGTTCTTATATTAGCTTTGCAAGGGATGCTACATACAGATTTTCCCTATAAGAGTGCGCATCGCCCGGACATATAGATAGTTTTAAGGAAGCGTAAGCAGCTTCTGCTAGCTCTTTTTGGCCTTTATCTCTTTTAATTAATTAATATCTTTTAGCCTATTTTAATTTACAATACTTAACACTTAAGAAACCTTACTTTACTACTACTAATACTTTTTACAACACTTTAATATATCTAGCTCTTTTTGCGTATATATATCTTCTAAGCTACAGTTAATATTTTATTTCTGCCTTTTCTAACTATTTAATCTTCTTACCTACTATTGTTTAATAGTATATATAGGTAAATATCTCGCTCTTTACTAATTCTCTTTAATCTTAATGTATACTGCATTATTACCTACTTTAGTGTAAGCTATATAGTTATTTAGAGGTTTAGTTTTAAGGCAATAAAAATAAAGGCTTTACTAGGAACTTATTCTAATTAAAGCGCACTATATAATTAAAAGGTTTTTTATAGAGATCCTAAAAGAAAGAAGAAAAAGCTATTAAGTGTTAAAGATAAAAGAGTACTTTAGTCTAAATATTACTAATATAAAAAAGGAAGAAATTATAGGGATAAAAGCTTTATATTATAAAGGATTATTTAATTAAGAGAGAAAGAAAATTTCTATAGCTTTTTTAAGCTAAGAAGGGCTAGGCCTAGTTAAAGATAGTTACTATATTATAAATACTAGCTAGCTTATTTAACCTCTATTTTACCCTTAGCTAAAATAGCCTTAATACAGTAAAAAGAAAGTTTTTAGATCCCTTAAACGTTATAATTATTTAATTATAGAGAAAAATTTCTCTTTTATCTTTATTTTAGCAGTTATCTTTATATTTACTATTATTAGTAAATAGTTTCTTAGCCTCTATATCTTAGCGTTAAGAGCTTATATAACTATAGAAGCAGAAGGTAAAAGCATTAAAAGTATAGTTAATATAGAGAATTATATATATTATACTCTTTCTACTAAGTAAGATTAATTGTTCTTTTTATACCTACCTTTTATATTAAGCTATTCTATTAGTTATTTATATAAGTTTAGTATTCTATATCTCTTAAAGAAAAGTATAAGCTTTACATTTAAAGTAGCTAACACTAGCTTTAGTTAATCTAGTAAATCTTCTAAAAAAGTTACTTTTAAACCTAAGGTTATAATAGAATTAAATACTTAAGATAAAAAAGCTAGTACTAGTAGCGCTATAGCTATACTTTATAAGGCTCTTACTAAAGCTATAGATAAAGCTATTAGAAAGCAGTAAGCTTAGGCTACCTTTAATAAAAAGTTTAATATACACTAATTTAAGGGAGAAAATATCCTTAATTACTTAACTAGCTTTAAGCTAAAAATAGAGACCTTATTTATCCTAAAGGAAAACTAGTAAAAGATATTTATCTATTATATTAACCTATTAATCTATAAGTATATAAAGGTTATTTATACCTTATATAATTAGAAAGAAGCTAAGGAGCAGCTTTTGCTTTAGTATAAAGCTACTCCTTAGGATTAAAAGGAGTAAGCTAATAAAAAGCTTAAAGACCTAAAGAGGAATTATTTAAGGAATATAAAGAACACTGTTACGGGATAATCCTACGGACCCGCAGGTCACTAGTGCACGTGACCGCAATTATGTATAAGTAGTTAGAAGCAACACTTAGGTAGTTAGATTGAACAATCAACAATTATTTACTAGAACATTATTATTAAATACTCCTTATAGAAGCTTTTATAACTCCTCTTATAAATTATTGCATAACCTATTAAATCTAACAACCTATAGTTACATCTAATAAACCTACGTTAGATTCTACTGTAATAAGTAGTAGTAATTGCTTCTAATTGTTGCTAACCCTCCTTAAGCTTAAAAAGCTAAAATTGTAATATTTAAAATAGAGCAACTTTAGAAGGAACTTAGTAGAAGGAATTATATTCCTTTTATTAATAAAGAACTTAAAACTATACACTAATTCTATAAATTTTACTATTAAAATCTAGATTTCTAGATTTAAAAAAGGGATTTAGTACCTTAGGAAAAAAGGAACCTACTACTTTATCTTACTTACTATAAATTTATTAATAAATAGCTTAAATTATATAACTAACTTAAGCTAGTAAAACTACTTTCTTACTAAAATACTGTTAATACTTCTATAGTATAGTAGGTATAAAGGTAGGTTAATAGAATTATTAATAAGGCTAAATCTACTAAACTTCTTATAGATTTACTAACAGTAATACTAAAAGGAAAATCTAAAGCTAAATTATCTAAATCTAATAACTTAAGAGATACTATCTATAAAGCTAGTGCTAGTTCTACCTAGAATATTAAAGGAAAGTAAGTATAAAGATCTAGATTTATACTGCTTACTAAGGACTTAGATCTATTAGATATACCTTAAACTACTAAAAAGAACTTACTAATTAAAGAACTAGCTAAAATCTTACTGCTTTTATAGGCTTATTAGAGGTTTTATACCTTTAAGCTAAGGTATAAAGTAAAGAAAGCAGTAAAACTACTTAAAAAAGAGAATTCTTTACTAAAATAGCTTATAGGTTTTTCTATAGAAATTAGTAGGTAAATTAGTAGAATTAAGGAAGAATTAATTAATAAAATTAGTAGATTATAGAGAGAATTAAATAATAAAATTACTGCTCTTTAGGTAAAGTAATAATACTTAGCCTAAAAAATAGAGACTATACTTAAGCCTTAGAATAAATATAATAGGCAATACTATATCTAATAAGGCTCTTAACCTAAAGATTATAGATAAAGGACTTTTAATTCTTACTTATCCTTAAAAGATAACTAAAACTAAAAGTAAAGTTAAAAGCAACCTCTAGGTAAAGGAAACTATATAATATAGAGATACTTTAAACACTTTAGTACTTTTCTAAAAGAATAAAAGCTACTATAATTTCTAAAGAATCTATTAAAGTAATACTATAATAGTAAGGTTAAGAAAAGCTAAGATACTAAAAAAGACTAAAACTAAGTATTTAGTAACTTTAAATATTAGTATATAAATTAGTAAGTACTACACTATATTAGAAACAATAATCTCTAGCTAAATCTAGTAGGTAAAAGGCTAAATCTATATTAGAAGTAGAATAACTAGCGCAATATATAGTTCTAAACCCCTAAGGAATAAATAAATTCTATATAGAAAATTACTAATATTAGTTACTTTAAACCCTTTAACAATAGAAATATCTATAAGCTAATTTTATATAAAGAAAAGTATACTATTTTCTACAATATAGAGCTATAGATTTAAGCTATTAAAGACTACTATAGCTATAGTGCAATTAATGCCTAAGAAGCTATTTACATTAAGCTCTAAACCCTCTTTAAGAGGAATATATTAATATAGTATAAGTAGTATCTAGATTACTATAAAAAGATAGCTATTTTTAGTAGTTTAAACTTTATTTATACTGCTATCTATAAAGAATTTAGTATATAGATCTAGAATGCAATAATATAGCTAAATTTAGCTAAGTTTATAGAGTAAAATATAATTAAAGAAAAATTATTTAGGGAATTTACTTTTAGAGTATTTTAATATATTTATATAAATAGTAAAACTACTAATCTTTAGCTTCTTTTAAGACTCTATTATAAGCTATACTTAAAATTATAATAGCTATACCTAATTTTAACAGTAAAAGACTTAAGATCTATATATATTACTATAGTAAATAATAAGGTTAAGGATCTATAAAAATGCCTAAAGAATCTAGGAAAATAATAAAAATTAGAAAACTATAAAGAAAGTACTAATGCTTACTATACTTAAAGTAAATTTAATAGTAAGAACTCTAAAAACAATAAAGTAGCTTAAGGTAACTAAGCTAACTAGAATAAAAGCAATAGTTAATTTTAGCCTTAACCTCTATTCTATAAAAATTACTAGAATAATTATACTTAATATCTACTATAAAACTAAGGGAATTAGCTGCTAAGAGAGTAGTAACTTTAGCTTTAGTAGAACTAAGATTTAAGGGCTAGCTAGAATTATTAGCTAAAGCTATAGTATTTTTAGTAACTTTAACGTTTCTAATAATAGAGCTTACTATAGAATAATAAAGAATATATCTATATAATAACGTTTAAAGATAAATTTAACTAAAAAAACTATAAGAAGTACCTTAAAAGCTATAAATACTAGCTAATAGAAGAAAAAGAAATAGTTAATACTAATAAGCTACTAATTAGCTTAGAATCTAACTTTATTAAAATCTATTTTACTAAAAGTAAAGAAAAGTAAAAGAAAAAGGTTTAAATAAAGGTAAACTAAAAGGATTTATAGGGAATTTAAATAGAGTAAGTAGTTAAAGTAGTTATAAGGCTATAGATTATTAAATTTAGTATTTTAAAGTTAAATTCCTTTCTAAAGATTTCTATTTAATTCTATAATAAAGAACTATTATATTAGATCTACCTAAATACTAAAACCTCTTTAGTGCTAGTTAATAAAGTATAGTTAACTTAGTTTAGTTAAAATGTAAAATAGATAAAGATAGAGCTAAAGCTAGTTACTAGAGTGCAGTTATTCTTCTATATCTTTAAGACAGCTATATTTAACTTCTATATCCCTAGATCTATATATAGTATGCCTATAACTAGCTATTTTATAGTTACAGCTAATATAATAAGTAACTTAGAACTAAAGCTCCTTCTAGGTTTAACCTTCCTCTATAATTATAGTGTAAAAATCGGTTTTATCTGCTCTAGAGCTACTATTAAGTCTATTTATAATATAGTTATAGAAATAGGTATTTTTTAACTAATTTTAAAGATTCTATATTAGAATGTAATAGTAGTATAAGCTGTAATAATTCCGCTAAAATTATAGGAATATATTCTAGTTAAATAGAAGGAGGTACTAGCTAATAAGAAGGCTACTGCTTACTATATATACTTAAAGTTTAACCTTATCCTAGATATATTACTTAGTATAACTAACTAGGAATAAATAGTAGCTTATAACTGTTTAAATAAATTTATTATAATCTAAAAAAATTAGAAGGTTGCTTATCTTTAGTATAATAAAGAGCTTAAGGCTAACTATATAATTATAAACCTATTTAATTTATATATATATTTTTCTAAGAATATTGCACTTAATAATAGTCTATTGCCTATAGAAGATTATAAAATATAGAAAAAAGGTAATAGTAGTAGATTTAACCCTAAGAAAGTTAATAATAGTATCTCTATATATAGAATCTTTTGTCCTAAGGATATACTATATATATATAATAAATATAAGGTTAAGGTAGAAAACTTAAACCTAAACGTTACAGCTAAGCTTATTAACTTAATAGATAAATATAACATTTATTATAATAAAGGTATTATTCCTATACCTAAAGACTAGTATATAAGAGTAGATTTAGTAGATAAATAGTAGAAGCAGCTAAAACCTATCTAAATCTACTTACTAGAAGCTAAAGATAAAGCTAAATTAGATAAGGTCTATAATAAGCTATATTTAAGTAGAAAGATATTGTATTTAGATAACTTAGCAGCTATAGCCTACTTAGCCTTTATAGTATAGATTAAAACCTTAATAGAAAGGAAAGAATAAGTTATAGTTAATATAAGACTACTTAATAGTATAGTAATGCTAAATATATACTCTTTACTAGATTAATTAGATATTATAGTAGATATATATAGTAAAAAGATGTTTTTACTCTTTAATGTATTAGGGTTTTTTTACTAGCTTTCTATAAGATAAAAGCACTAATCTTATATAGTAGTAATATTAAAATAAGGATTAAAAGTATTAAATATAGCGCTTATAGGCTTTAAGAATACACTAGCTTTTACTTAATAATATATAAACTAATTATTTTAAAAGCATTAATATTTTATATAAATCTATATTAATAATATTATTATATTCTTTAACTCTACTAAGGACTACTTTATATACCTTAATATAGTCTTATTAATTCTAGAGAAAAATAAGTTAATAATAGCTATAAAGAAGTTATTTATAGGTTACCTAGCTATTTAGCTATTAGGTTTTATTGTTAATAGTAATAAAATTACTAATATAAATAATAAGCTAAAAGCTTTTTAAAAACTTAAGTTTCTAGTAAATCTTATAAATCTAAAGACCTTTATTAATATAGCTAGCTTTTTATAGAAAAGTATTCTATAGTTTAATATATAAATTTGCTTACTATAGAAATAAAAGACTACTCTACTATAAGAACTTTATAAGAAAGGCTTAGCTAATAGTTTACTAAAACTAATGCACTAAAAGAAAGCCTAAAAAGTAATATTTTCGCTAAAACCTAAGGAAAAGAAAGTATTCTAAGAGGTAAAGGTATACCTTAATAAAAATACTATTCTATAGCACTATAACTCTAGTAAGTATTTATTCTTTAAAGTTAACGCTTATAAGAAAGAATTTAGGCTTTTTATCTTTTAGCTTATAGATAAATAGAATAGTTATAGTATATTTAGTAAAGATATTAAAAATAACTAGCTTTAACTAATTCTTTTTCTTTTAAAATACACTTTTAACCTAAAGAAATATTATAGATTAACTAAGGCAGAGGTAGCTATAATTATATAAAGTGTTTAAAAGCTATAGAAAATAGTTTAATTTAACTACTATACTATTAATATTATTATAAACTACTTACTAGTAAAGGGAATTATTAAATATACCTTACTTACTACAATAGATCTAAATAAAGCTAACCTAAAATTAGCTAAAGTAGCTAATTATCTATTGTAATTTAACCTAAGAGTTTTCTATATACTAGAAGTACTAAATATAGTGCTAAATACACTCTTTAGGTTGCTAGTTATAGTTTTATACTAAGAGAAAGCTTATAACAGTAAATTTAATAAGCTTAATATAAGCGCGTTTTTTACTAAAGAATATAGCGCTATAGTAGTATTAAATAAAGGTTTAAAAGAGAAAATTATTTAAAGCTATAGTTTTAATCTAAAGCTTAATAGAATTATAGAAAGTATTAAGGACTTTTGCGAAAAATAAAGTTAGTAAAATTAATAATAAAGGCTAAGGATTCTACTGTATAGATAAACTCTATAAAATAATAGACTTTTATACTATTATAATAGAAAAGGCCTATTTTAACTATATATACCTATAAAGGTTGTAGAATTTATCCTTAAAATAGTTTATAATAATTAAAACTATTTTAGCGCCTATAGAATAGCAGTAGAATTATAGGTAGTTTACTTTCTGTAGATATATAAGTAGATTTAAACCTATATTGCTTACTACTATACCTATAAAGAAAACGCAATTAACTACAGTAAGCTACTAAAGGAATTAAGGTTGTTAAAGTTAATTCTAACGCTCTTCTATATAATTTTACTTAATTTTATTACTAATATACCTAAAGTTAGCTTAATAAACACTTTATAGTAAAAAGAAAAATATAGCTTCTATAACTTACTATATCTAGTAAATTATCTATTTAGTAAGTAAACAATCCTTATACTTAAGTATACAATATATATAGTAGAAATTTAGGTAGAACTACTCTTATAAATACTATATTTATTAAACTAAGGCCTTTCTAAATAGATTATAAGTAACTAAGATCTAAAGTTTATTTTTAATGTTTAGAGAAGTATATTTACTTAAATTAAAAGTAAATTGCTTATAGCTATAGCTTACTACCTATAGATAAATAGAACAGCTAAATAGAAGAATTAAATAGTTATTATTGCTGTTTAATACTATATAGTTATAAATCTAAATACACTATAAACTATAATACTTCTAGCACTATAGTACTAACTTAATAATATAGTAGTAGCTAATATAGAGATTTCCTTTAATAAACTTATATATAGTTTTTAACTAACTACTATTATTAATTTAATCTAATTAAATAATGTTTTTAGCAATAAAATAGATATAAGCAATATAGCTATACTTTAGAAGCTATACTAGCAAGAGGTAGAAATAGCTATTAGTATAGTAAATACCTTAAGCAAGATTAAATATAACACCTAGTATAAGCTTATTAATATTAAAGTAGAGAATATAGTCTACCTATAATTACACTAAGGATATATACTTCTAGGAAAGCTAAAAAAGAAATAGTCTCTTTAATAAGTAAAGCTATATAAGGTTTTTATAAAAATAAACCTATTGTTATTTTGCCTAGATTTCCTACTAGATTTATATATATACCTAATAGTATTAATAGCTTACCTTTAGAAGCTAAGATAGAGTAAGAACCCTTTTAACTAGAAAGAGTAACTACTACTGCTAATTGCAATAGAAGGGTTTAGTATAGAGAACTATTAGGAAATTAAGCGAATTTATGCCTATTAAATCTAACGTTTCTACAGTAGATTAAGCAAACTATATTTAGAATTCCTTATACAATAGAAAGAGTTCTTTACTAAAGACAACTAATAAATTACTAAAGATAAGCTTAAAGTTAATACTTCTAAAATTATAAATAAATATCTATAGAAACACTCTATAAATTAAGAAGAAGAATATTAGCGTTATTAGAAAAGTAATATAGCTTACTAAAAAGCCCTAAATTAGCTAGTAAAAGCCTACTACTAACTCTTTTCCTTATAAGTTTTAATTTCCTTTATTATATAATAGGTTGTTTAAATCTCTTAGTATTTCTTTCCTTATTTCCTTATTTATTATTATTAGAACTATTAAAATTAACCTATATTATAGAATTATAGAAGGTTAAGAAGAAAACACCTATAAATCTATATACTATTATTTTAATCTACTTTTCTCTGTAAATTTACCTTTACTTTTGCGAATTTTTACGCTTTCTACTATATAACCTTTTTTTTATACCTTTATACATTATAAAATCTTTATAAATTTATTAATACTATTATAGCTACTGCTCTTTCTATCCCTTTAGGCTGTTATTTAGCTGCTTTTAACAGTTAAATACTAGAATACTATACTAAGGGTAATAGACTGCCTATAGAGTAAATTCCTATAGCCTATAGAACTAATTAGCCTCTATAGAGCTACTTCTAACCTTTTCTATCCCTTCTATAGAAAATCTACTACTATTATTCTTTTTTTTTAATAGTTTAGAATTATTAATTCTAGTAAATCTAAATAGCTTATTCTAAGAGAGAAACAATAATAGTAACTACACTTAAGCTATAATACTACTACTATTTAAACCTAAAGAAGAATATATTGCTTCTAATATATATATTAATTATAACAATAGTTCTAGCGCTAAGAGTAAAGGTTTTAAGTTTAAGGAGTAGAAATATAACTATAAAGGTAATATAGTAGCTATAGAACTAAATAACATTAAAACTTATCTTATATTACTTAATTTCTACTGCCTATATAGCACTTTTAGTAGGCCTAGAAGTGCTAAGAGCACCTTAAAAGTTAATAAGTTTATCCTTAGCGCTATTTCTATAGAAATTAAAGATAATATTAATATTACTAATGTAGAGCCTATTATAGAAGACTATAGTTAGTATTGCTATACTAATAGAGCTAAAGAGAAGGTATAGAATATAGAAAATACTATTTACACTTATACCTATAAATTTACTCTAAAAGGCAGTATAATAAATAAAACTAGTATTAAGGTCTCTAAAGACAATATATATTACTTACTCTAGTAGAATATAGTAATATATATCTTTAGAATTTATAATAACTATAAAGTAAAGCACTAAAACTAGTAGTATAAAGGTAAGAATGCTAAGGTATCTATAGGTAACGCTAAAGTAGCTAGAAGAGGTAAAATATAGGCAAAAGTAGTAACTACTATATACTACAGTAGTAATATAGTAAAAAGAGGTAAAAAGACTATTACTGTAGATTTATCTACTAGTTTACTGTTATAGGTAGTATTACTTACTATCTACTTCTTTAATAAATTTAGTAGGATTAATAGCACTATTGTAGGTACTTTAGCTAGTATTAGCTATATAAACTTACTCTTTATTCTATTAGCTAAGGTATAATCCTAAACCTAGTGTAATAGTCTCCTTTAGGAAAAGTATAAATTTAACGCTAAGGAAATAATTAAAGCCTACCTTAAGGACACTTCTATAGGTAATAATGCTATATAGAAGCAACTTAACCTCTATATTGCTAAAATTAATAAGTTAAATAAAAAGATTAACTAGGTTAAAATAGAGGCTAAAGGAGGTCTATTTAATAAGTAGTTTAATAAATTGTAGACTGCTATCTGCAGTATATATAACTAACTAGATAGTATAAGTTAATTTAATAAAGGTATTAATAACGTTATTAATAAAAATAAAACCTTACTAAAGGTTGCTAGTAATATTAACACACTATAGGCAGAAAACAAACGCTTATAACTTAAAATTAACTGTATTTATATAGACTTCTTAGAACGCTTAGCTAACTAGCCTATTGCTATATAAAGCCTCTTTAGTAATAGATTTAGCACTATTTAATGCAGAAGAAGTACTTAGTTTATGCTAATTAATCTATCTTTAATGTATTTCTCTTTATTAATTCTATAAAAAACACTTTCTACAGTAAAGCTAATGCTAACTAAGGTAAAAACGCTAACTAAGAGGCTAGCTGTAGGTAAACTAGTAGAAATGCCTACTAAGCGTAAGACTAATGCCTCTTAGGTAAAACCCTCCCTAAAGCTGCTAGAAGCGTTTACTAGCTTTACTTTCTAGAGAGAGCTAATAGCTTACTATAACTAACTAACAATTTACTGCTATTGCTAATGCCTAGGGATTAAAACAGGCTGTATATATATAGAGAAATACACTAAAGGGATTTAATAGAAAATTAGCTTTAATATAGATTAATTTTTAATGCTTTTAACACTATATAGAACAATTTTGCATAAGGAATATACTATATAGATTTAACAAATTAGCTTTATTATATAAGATTAATTTATAGGATTTAATATTATCTAGAATAATTTTATATAACTTTACTTATATATAGGTTATAGAACAAGCTTTAACGCTCTATTAGGTTTTAGGAAATCTATTAATTTAATATATAGATTTAATAGTTACTAGATTATAAGTGTAATTTAGGCATTATAAGTGCACAAGGAAAATATATAAATATAGTAACCTACGCTATAGATTGCACTACAACAATAACAATATATACTTGCGCAATAAAACAACAGCTACCTTTCTATGCCTTTTATAACAGCTAGATTAATAAGTTATTTAGTTTAATCTAATATACCTTCTAATAACTAACAATTAATTTTTTAGAACAGCTAGAACAGCTAATCTTTTTTGTAGAGGCAGCACTTATTACAGAATAATTCTATAGACCTATAGGTTACTAGTGTACGTAACCGCAATTATATATAAGTAGTTAGAAGCAACGCTTAAGTAGTTAGATTAAACAATTAACAATTATTTACTAGAACATTATTATTAGATGCTCCTTATAGAAGCTCTTACAACTCCTCTTACGAATTATTGTATAACCTATTGAATCCAACAACCTACAGTTACATCCGACAAACCTACGTCGGATCCCACTGTAACAAACACTCTCTATTAGCTTTAAGAACATTAAGCTGCTATAATTAACGCTAAGCTCTATATATAGTGCAGTATAATCTCTTAGTTTAATTACATTTATAAGGCCTTACTAGATGCTATACTTACTAGCTTTATAGATTAAATAAAAGTTACTAAAGCTAAGTTTATTGTAATACTCTATAGAGAGTTATTAGAGCAGCTTAGCTAGTATATATAAGCTAGAATAGAGCTAAAGAACCGCAATTCTAAACTCTATAACAATAGAAGGGACTACCTTTATATACCTTTAAGCAGAAAAAGTCTTAAGTATTATAGTATAAGTAATTTTAGTTATAAGGCTAAAGTAATTATATAGCTTATTTTAGAAGTAAAAGATTAAATAGATAATTTAAACTAGAAGTTTAAAGATATAAAGATTATACTTATAAAGTAAGTAGTTTTAAAGATAGATATTATAAAGCTTTTTAAAGAGAAATTTAAAAAGAAGAAAAAGAAAAGGCAGAATATATATATTAACGCTATTAATATATATAATAATGCCTAAAGCTTTAGGACCTATACAACTAGAAGCTGTATAAGGCAGTATTACTGCTATTACTGTAGTAAGGAAGGTTATTATATAGATTAATGCTAGTTTTACTAGTATAACAATAAGATTAGCTTTATAAAGTATAATTAAAGAGTAAGTATCTTAATAGTAGAATTAAATAATTTAGTACTACCTATTCTTATATAAAGCTTCCTTAGTATAAAAAGTTATCTTTATAGGCTTATAGTATTCTAGATTAATTGTTTTAACTACTATATTATAAAACAGTATTATCCTTAAGTTAAGGAATTTAGTAGAAAAACATTAGATTATTAAAAGCTTAGTAAGAAAAAGAAAAAGAGATTAGATTAAATCTTTAATAAGATTAATATTTCTAATTATTACTTAATATATATTCTACTAGAAGCTATTCTTAAGAGAGACTCTACTAATAGTACTACAGTAACTCTAACGTTTAAGATAAAGAAATATAGACCTAAAAGAACTCTTTATATACTAATTAAGGAGAGAATTATAGCCTAGCTCTTTAGAGTCTATACTATAGAGATATAACGCTCTATTAAGTAAAAAGGAGCTTTAGAAAACTAAGTAAAAAGGAAAAAAAAGAAAGCTAAGAAAAATAGCTCTATAGATATAAAAGTATAGCTTCTTATATAATTATTTAAAGATATTTTTTAGAAAAAGATTAGAGTTAGCTTATAAGACCTATACTAACTAATACTTATACTTATAGAAGCAATAGAGAATAAATACTTAATATAAGTAAATAGTATTAATAAAGTCTATTATATTAATAGAATAAGTGCTAAAGTTATACCTCTATATTCTATTCTAAAGAAGAGGTAAAGAGTTAAGGAGCAAGAAGATTAATTAGTTAATATTATTAAAATAATGTTTACTATAGTTAAGGAGGCAACAGAAGACAATAAAGAAGATATTACTAATAAATATATAAAATAACTGCTTAATAGTATCTAGAAGGATTTATAGAACATTATATAAGAATGTATAGGAAATTATATTAAAGAGAAGAAGTTTATTGTAAACCTATAGGTAAATACGCTTTATATTAAAGGATTAAAGAGGGTCTTAAAGCTAAATTAAACAACAATAAGGAGCTAGTATTAATAATAGAGAATAAAGGCGCAGCTATTATTAACCTTATAATAAAGGGAATAGCTAACTAGTATAGAAGCTAACTTAAAGAGGCTATAGAGAAGATTTAGCCCTTAAGATAATTACAACTAATTAATCTAAAGGTAAATATATTATATAAGCAGAAAGCTAATAAGATTCTACTAAAAGACAATATTCCTTTAAATAGATTTACACTAAATAGAGACCTTAAGTAGAAATAGAAGAAGTAGAAAGAGGTAAAAGTACGCTTAAATAAATTAGGAAAATACACTAAATATATTATAGAAAGATTTAGCAAAAAGCCCTAAGGATTCTAAATAACAAAAAAGTATTTAGATTAAATAGTTAAATAAGTATAAGAACATTTAACAGCAGAAGAAGTTAATGTTTTTAAGAAAATTCTCTATAACTAAAAGGCAGCACTAATATAGAACTTATTAGAGTGTAGAAAAATTAATCCTTTAGTTATACTACTTTAAGTTATCTATACTATTGCTTATAGAGCTTAGAAAGTAAAGTTAATACTAATACCTATTAGCTTATAAAGAAGACTAGTTAATTTATTAAAAAAGAAGCTTTAGTATAAGTTATTAGAAGAGAGCTATAGATCTTATAGAAACTCTTACTTTTTAGTAATAAAGAAGGATAAAGGGATATAGCTAGTGCTGTTTACAACAGCTTACAACAAGATTACAATATAGAATGCCTATATTCTAGAAGAAGTAAAGGCTTTTAGTAAAGAATTTAGAATATATAAGATACTTTTAGTTATTAATTTGCTGTTAAGCTATAACTAAGTGCTACTTATAGAGGAAAGTAGAGACTTAACAATAATTTTAACAGTAATAAAGCTTCTATAACTTTATATACTTCCTTAAGGAGCAACTAACTCTATTACTTAATTTATTTAGATAGTAAAGAGGATTCTTTTTAACCTAATTCCTTACACTTATAAGCCTTTCTTAGATAATATTGCAGTAAAAGGCTTTACTACTACTTATAATAGAGAGAAAGTGTTACCTAATATATAAAGATATATTATAGAATATTTAATTAATATTAATAAAGTTCTTATTAATATTAAACTAGCTAGTTACACTATATCTACTGTAAAATTAAAGCTATACTAAAGAACTATAAAGATTATTAAATTTATATATAGTACTAATAGAAGGAAACCTTTAGAAGTAAAGGTAATAAAGATTTTAGAGTAAATAAAGTATAAGAATATCTTTAAGGTTAAATTCTTTCTTAGGCTTATAGGCTGTTATTATATCTAGGTATAGTATTACTCTATAAAAGCTAAGCCTTTTATAATCTTACTTAAGAAGGGTGCTAAGTAGACTTAAGAACTAAACTAAAAGAATGCTATAGAGGTTCTTAAGTATATAATAATAACTACACTAGTTCTTATAATAATTAATCTTAGTTTAAGCGCTAGAGAAATTATATTAATAGATAATATAAGCTTAAAAGAATAGAGAGTAGTTTTAATATAAATTGTTAATAGGTAATAACACCTTATATAATATAAAAGTAAATATTAGAGCAATTTAGAAATTAAGTATAATAGAATAAAGCAGAAATATAGAGCTATTATCTATACATTAAGAAGGCTATAAATTTATCTCTATAGAGTTCCCTTTACTCTAAAGACTAATTCTTAGGTACTTATATATTAGCTTAATAGCGCTATTAATAACGTTTCTAGCGCACTTATTATACAATAGATTAGCTATATTATACTGTTTAATTTTATAGCTAGGTATATTCTAGAAGAAAAGAATAAAATAGCTAATGCTTTATTATATAAAGAAAGTAGGCCTTTTAATATATTAGATTAAGTAGCTAAAGGGAATATTAAAGATTTTATTAACCTATAGCTTAATGTTAATAAGATTTAGCTATACAATAGAGTATACTATACTCTTAGAACTTAATAAATTATAGATTTCCTTTTAACATTATAAAGACTATTTAATCTAAATAAGAGTAAGTATAAGCAACTTTATATAAGTGCTAAGTAATACTTCTTAAATAAAGGCCTATTATAGAAGAGACTAATTAATATAATAAAGAGTTCTACTTTAGTTATTAAAGACCTAATATAATAGAAAAAAATTATTAAGGCTTTATATAAGTAAATAGGTTATAAAGGTATAGAAGTTATATTTTAAGCAGCTAGAATTAAATACTTTTAGAAAGAACTCTAGAATATATTTTAAGCAATAATTTTTTATTATAAAGTATACTAAAAGTTTGCTCCTTAGAGGCCTAAAGAATTATTAATACTAATAGCTTTAGGCAACCTAATAAGTAAGATATATATTAACACCTAATATATACTACTTAATTATAGTTTTAAGTACCTTCTAGAAGTAAGATATAACCTTACTAAATAAGTAGAAGCACACTCTATACAGTATACTAATGTTATAGCTATTTAGAAATTCCTAATAAAGCTAATTATATAATTTAAAGTCTTCTAATTTCTAGTTTTTAATAAAGAGCTAGAAATATATAGAAATCTTAAAAAAGTAGTTAAAGCTATTAGAATTAAAAGGATTAGGATATTAGTGTATAATCTAAAAGCTAATTTACTTATTAAAGCTAGTTATTAAACGCTTATATTTACTCTTTTAAAGATAGAAGGTTTTAATAGAAAGTAGTTTAAATTGCTAAATAAGGTACTATTAGTAGAATATATAGCTATATAAGCGTTATATAGTAAATTTACTTTCTACTTAATTTATAGTTAAAAGCTTATTCTTCCTTTAGAAGTTAAATTTCCTACTTTAAGGTTAATTAATTAGTTAGAAGTTATAATAATATAGAATCTCTTTAAAGTAAGAGTTAAAATACTAGAGCAAAAGGAAGTAAATATTTAGAAGGCTTATATAAAAGTCTTTACATTTAGGCAACACTTAGCTAATTAAATAAATTAGAATTAAGAGGCATTATTGTAAAAGAAGAAAGATTAATTAGTTCTAAAAGATTTAGTTCTTATATATAATATATAAAGGGTTATAGATATATTAATAAAGAAGAAGTTAGCAATATAATAGAATAGTTCTTTTAAGGTATATAGCTAAGTAAAAGTTACTAGCGCTTACTGTTTAGAGACCCTAGATAGTATAGTGCTTAATAAGACTATTTCTAGGGATTACATTAAGAAGTTTAGGCTAGATCTAAAGAGATAGTAGACTTCTACTGCTAATAAATAGCTCTATACTCTACAATATACTGCTTAATATAGTAAAGACACTAGTAACTTTAAGCAAAATACTAATAAATTGTAACTTACTAATGCCTAGTATAATATATTAGATTAAATAGTTTCTAAGGACTATATATTATAGCTGTACTAAAATAAGAATTATAAGGATAATAACGCTAAAGTAGACCTTCTACTACAATATTATCTAAAGTATATAATAGAAGTTTATCTACTAATAATACCTAAAGAAGAGCGTAGAAGCTATAAAGAGATTAATAATATTATTTAATCTTAATAATTTACCTATAACTTTACTAAAATATATAACTTAATATAGCTTTTGCAAAAGCTAATGCTGCAGTCTTTATATCTTTAGCTTTAAGGAGAAAAGAGGTTAAGTTTATTTATTTATATATTTAAAACTAACTAAGATTTAATAATAGTATATTAAGATTATTTAAAGATTTAAAGCTAATTAGAATTAAGACTATAAGCTTAAATTAAATAGAATATATAAAAAGTTTTTAAAAACTACTAAAAATAAGTATAGTTCTATTCTATTTTAACTAAAGAGGCTGCTTAGCCTTTACCCTTTTTCTTTTATTTTTTATCTTTTAACTTAAGCAATTTATACTTAATCTTCTAGTAAATTTCTAGTAATTTTAATGTCTAAAGGAAAGAATAAAGAATATTAACTGCTATAAAGAGAGAAAGATCCTTATAAAGGACTTTCTAGAGCCTTAAAAGGATAAATAGTTAATCTACTTAGTCTTTACCCTAGAATGTTATAAAAGAAGTATTATAGTAAATCTAACTGTAGTTACTGTAACCTTTTTTAAATTACTACTTATAGCTTATAGCAGTAGAGCTACTCTAGACGCAATTACTATATAAGCTACTATAGATATCCTTAAGAGAGGTATAGCTATAGAATAGAAAGTAGATATATTCTCTAAATAAGGTAACTATCTAAAGATATATATTAGTACAATAAGCTATTTTAGTTAGAATAAAGATAAAGTTCTTAACGTTTAATTCTAGCGTAACTTTATACAAAAGGGAGCCTTCTTTTGCAGTACTATTAATAAACTAAGCCTTAAGATTCTAATTGCAAAAGAATTTAATAGCTCTTAAAGGCATATTAGGTATAGGATTCTATTAAAAAGTAACTTTAGTATATATTAAGTATTTACTAGCACTAATGTTATTACCTCTATAGACTTAAAGCTTAAAGGTAAATTTATACTAAGGAGGTAAGGTTTATTAGTATAAAAAGAGAGTAGAAGTTTAATTAAAAGCTTTTTTATAAAAGACTTACTATATTAATAAGCGTTATTAAAGGAAAGATATCTATTTAACTATTCTAAGAGAGAGCAACTTAATAAGAAAGAGTAGTAAAAGGGATTCTTTTGCTAATAATATTCTATATATTTATAAGATCCTTATAGTTTTAAGGAAGCTTTTTAGCTATAATTAAATAATTAAAGGTACTAATAAAGATAATAAGAAAGAGGCTATATAGGAAGGTAGTTATAAGAAGAAAGAAGGAAGATAAATGTAATTAGTTAGAGAGAATATTATAAATTACTTAATAAGTTTGCAGCTATTAGAGTCTTAGTATATATTTACTATTAACCTCTACTAAATTACAATAATTATAGATAGCTATTAACTAAGGATTTATTAAGATAATACTAGCTATAATATAGCCTATATCCCTACTCTCTCTCTCTCTTTATTTCTTTATTCTTATAATATTTTTATTATAAGTACCTACTTAAGCTCTTTTTTACCTTTAATTTTTTAAAAGCTATTTAATCTCTACTACTAAAATAGAAAATAAATACTAAGAACTTATTTCTAAGACTAGCTTTAGAGTTATATATAAGGGATAAATATATTACTTTAGAACGTTAAGGAACCTACTAATGTACTATATTATAGTGTAGGTCTATAAGCTAGTTAGCAATTTTTTTTCTATAGAAGAGCAAGATTAAGTAGATTTACCTCTTAAAAAGCTCTATAAGTGCTAGCTGCCTCTCTTTTAGTAATGTTTTAAGTAGCTTCCTTTTAGCCTACTACTTTATTAGAATTATAATTTAGATAACTTTAGGCTTATAGAATTAATGTAGCCTAGCTAGAATTTAGCAATCTAGTTTAATTATCTTAATAATATTTATAGCTTTCTAATAAAGTCCTTTAAGTAAGAGATTTATTATAAATAGTTAGATTAATTCTAGCTTACTGCTATAGTAAGGATTATTACTTATAGGATTAAGCGTGCAGCAGTTATCTTTAAGGAGTCTTTTATAATTAATACAGAAGAAATAGACTAAAGTATAATTATAAAACTTATAGGTTAAAAGGTATATAGAATTAAGGATAGGTTTTAACTTATTTCTTACTATTATAATATAAGCTATAACTCTTTTGCCTTATATAATAAAATAAGTAGGTAAAGACTTATTACTAGCTTTCTCTTCTTTAATAACTACTAAACCTATTTTATCTTTAATTGCTTAAAGGGATACTATTATTACTTTAACACTAAGCCTAAAGGTAGAATTAAAAGGTTTAAAGCTGCAGTCTATAGTTAAGTATAGACTTTACAGCTCCTTTAGTATTTATACCTATTCTAGGCGATTTTAGTGCTTTATTATAAGCAGAAGAGCAACTAGAAATGCAGATATACCTATTTATTCTTCTTAATATAAACGCTTTATTGTTTAGTTAGGTATCTTCTAATTAATCTTATTAGCAAAAGCTTATACAATATACCTTATACTTAATATAGTAACTATAGAATTACTTAAACGTTAGGGAATAAATTTAAACTATACCTTTATAACTAGGTTATAACTAATAACTCTATTAATTAGTCTTATAACTACTGTAAAGGTACTAATAGAGTTATAATAGTTCTATATATAATAGCAGTAAATAAGCTTAGTTTTATAAATAGGTATATAGTTATTAAAAAAGCTAAAACTATAGGCTTTAACCTTAGCTACCTCTAGGAAGATACTATAAAGCGTTTTATCTTAAAATATTACTTATAAACAACTAGTAATAGAATTTCTATCCTAAAGGAGCTTAATACCTAGAAATTTACCTTAAGTAATTATAATTAAGTAATTAAATAGTTAATAGAAGTTAATAGATAAATACTTATATAACTTTAGGAGAATTAATTTATTGCTACTATTTAATTTAATAGTAATTCTATTATCTATAATAGAACTATTAAAGCAGCAATAGCAGTAAGGGAATAGCGTTTATATCCTTTAATATAGGTAAGTAAGCCTAGCTAGGCTCTTATATATTATAAGCTACTCTCTTTTGCACAAAAGAAGTCTTTAATTATAACGTTTAAGGTGCTGCTATAGCCTATAACTAATTTATAAAGCTCTTTATTGTTACTACTGCTAGATAATTTAGAGGTTTCTGCTAGAATTTCTAGTATACTGTAAGATCTTATATAAAAAGATTAAATAGAATCTTACAGTAAGGACTAGCTTTTACAGCAATTAAGGGACTCTAAGCGTTAGCTATTATCTTTACGTTTTATAGAACTATTAGCGCAAAAGCAGAAGTTTAGGTAAAGGAATAAAGAGGTTATAAAAGCAGTAAAATAAACACTTAAAGCTAAAGAATACTACACTATAAAGGATTAAACAGAAGCATTAGCTTAAAGATATATTGCTAAACAGCCTATAATAGCCTATAATCTTATTACTAATATAAACCTTAGTGTTATACTGCTAGCTCTCTTATATCCTAGCGCTTAGCAAGAGATAATTAAGGTAAATAAAAGACACTAATTAATTATATTAAGGGTAACTAAATAAAGTGTAAATCGCTAAGAAAGAGTTGCTTATTATAAAGGAAAACGCCTAGCTGTAAGAATACTATTGCTAGTTATTGAAAATAATAGGGATTACAGGACTAGATATCTAAGAGGGTAGTGGTCTCTTAGATTTAGCACCTGTAATTGCTCCTAGCAATTATCACGTAGTAGAAGCAGCAGCGGCCTAAATCAAGCTGTAGTGTATAGTATAGATCACGTAGAGGCAATAGATAACTGTAATAGTGGTATCTTTATATTAAGAGCGCTGTAACGAACAGTAAGGGTAGGATCTCGAATCTTTCCAGTCCCTTATAGACCTACCGACTATATTAGCGGGCTGTAGTCGCTAGAAGGGGCTTGTAGGCTACTTTATAATTTCCGCAAAAAGATTTACTATATAAAAACAAAAAAATCAACTTACAGCTATATAAACGAGACGCTTACGTGCATAATTTAACAAATTCTACTAATAATAAGCAACCCTTATAAGCAACTCTATCCAACAATTATACTATTAAATAGCCCTAATTCTTAGCTTTTAAATAGTATACTTCTTGAATTTCTACCATTGCTAGTTGTAGAGAAAATCGCCGTTAAAGTTAACTATAGGTTAGGCAACTTTGCCTTAGTCGATTCTAGATGTTTTGCATCTAGTAACAGCGATATCTCTACTAAAAATCAACGTAACAAGACCTAGTTAGGGTCACGTGATAGAGCAACTAACAGGCAACTAGCAAGCATAAAAATAGGCTATACAGGGTAGCTTATTTTTAACACTAGTAAGAGGGACACTACTATATACGCTAAAGACGCTAAAGCTGTTATAAGAGATAAAGGGATTAGGACTTTAGGATTAAGGGAATTAGCTAGAGGGTTAAGTTACTTATAAGTCTTGCTTTACAAGCTTATTTATAACTAGGGAGATATTGTATTGCAGTAGAGTTACCCCCTTACGTTCTTATATTAGCTTTATAAGAGATACTACATATAGATTTTCCCTATAAAAGTGTGTATTGCCTAGATATATAGATAGTTTTAAGGAAGCGTAAGCAGCTTCTGCTAGCTCTTTTTGGCCTTTATCTCTTTTAATTAATTAATATCTTTTAGCCTATTTTAATTTACAATACTTAACACTTAAGAAACCTTACTTTACTACTGCTAATACTTTCTATAACACTTTAATACATTTAGCTCTTTTTGCGCGTGTATATCTTCTAAGCTATAACTAATATTTTATTTCTGCCTTTTTAGACTATTTAATCTTCTTATTTGCTATCGTTTAATAGCACGTATAGGCAAATATCTCGCTCTCTACCGATTCTCTTCGATCTTAACGTGCGCTACATCGTTACCTACTTTAGTGTGGGCTGCATAGTCATTTAGGGGTTTGGTTTTAAGGCGACAAACTACTAACACTAGTCTTATTAGGTCCTTAACGCCCTAAGAGCCTACTGCTTAAATTATAAGGCCCTTAGTCTTACCTACTAATAAGCTCTAGCTAGCAGCGTTAAGAATAACTCTATTATAGGCTAACTATAGGCTCCTAAAGATGCAATCTTAGGTTAAGCCTAGGATTATATAGGCTACTACTAAGAAGACCTAGCTGTTAATATCTACCTATAAGTAAACTAAAGAAGCAATTAAGGCGCTTCTCTAGTAGCTATTATAGAACTACTATTTAACCTTTACTGCTATCTACACTATTCTTTTATGCAGCAATAGAACCTACTTTAGGCTAAGGCGTTGCACTAAACTCTTACTTATTGCAGTAAAGCAGTTATATCTACTATCTATTTATATATTATAGAATAATAGTTAGTTAAAGAGTATAGAGATAAAGAACAGTAATATATCTATTTTCTTAGTTATCTTGTTATATTCTTTTTCTAGCTGCCTACTAAGTAAGAGTTATTACATTATTTACATTGCTTTTACCTCTATACTAAGCTTAAGGCTAGGGGTAAGCCTTTTCCTAACTTATTAGAGTCCTTCTTCTATATATTATCTATTGCTGCTACCTATACGCTAGTTAACTCTAGCTTATATTCTACTAGTTACAATCTATATCCTTAAATATAGTATTAGAATAACTTACACTAAAGGCATTACCTCTTTTAGTAGCATTTTTTAAGTTTAGCCTTAGATACTTACTTTACTTATAGAGCATCCTTATCTAGTTATTTTACCCTAGATTTCTTTACGCCCCCTTTCTGTCTCTATTAGGTTCCTATAGCATTAATCTTAGTTATTTTAGTGTTGCTATTCTAGGGCCCTTTAGAGCTAGGGCTGCGTTTTAGCTAATGCTGTTCCTTAATGCAATATAACTTAAGGTTTAGCGTAATACTGCAGTAGTGCTCTACTGCTTAAAGGTAGTTATAATAAAGAATATCCCTCTTTATACTACAATCTTTTATTCCTTTATTAAGCGCTATTTGCAACTTAGCTAACTTTATACTATTGTTCTAGTTAGCTCTTTCTACTAATGCGATTTTCTCCTTAAAATAAACGTAGAATTCTGTAAACTACTTATTGCTACTCTATTAAAGCTAATTAAGCTTAATTAAGGCTTAGTTTTAGTAGTAAGAATCTATAAAGACTAATTCTAAGTAATTAAGGAACCTCTATATATTATATCCCTTTACTTTACCTACTTTATAATAGGTAGCTACTTTCTGCTAAACCTTAGGTAATAAGCTTTAGTATAGATAGTACTACTAGTTCTATATTGTGCCTATAAAGGCGCTATTAGCCTAGAGTTTTTAGGTAATTGCTATTTACTAGGCCTAAAAGCCCTATTTATTTCTATTATAAGGGTTTACTATAGATAAGAGCTTCTGTTTAGGTTCCTCTAGCTGCTAGCTTACTGTAGCTTAAAGCTGCTTCTTTTTCTATATATAGTTTGTTATAAAGCGTTATAGTTCCTTTATCTATAGGGATTAGCTCTTAACTAATTCGTAAAGCGCTACAATTTCTGCTGCTTTTTAGCTAATTTCTACTGTATTTTCCCCTACCTCTCTATAGAGGTTAAAAGGGTGCTTAAGCTAGCTAGCTAGGCCCTTATTGCTATAACTAAACAACATTATTCTTACTAGTGTTCTATCTATAGAATAATTATAGTATATAGTAGACTAGCCTAGTAGCTACTGCTAACTAGCGTCTATAATAAGAACTATAATTATAGAGAGAAAAGAGAAAGAGAGAGTAAAAAACTCCCTTTATCCTTTAAGCTATATACTAGAGAAGAAGGGTAGACCCCTTCTCTATACTCTCTCTTTATTCTGTACTCTATAACTAAGGTTCCTTCTAATAAGCCTAGCTAAGCTCTAGCTAACTCCTAGACTAATGCAGTCTATCTTCCTTTCTCTCTTTATATAGGTATATCTCTTTCCTTACTATCCCTTAACTACTGTTCCCTCTATATAGTGCCTAGTGAAGCCCTAGTTAACCTACAGTTAGGCGCAGTTTGCTCCTATTCCTTTACCTACTAGGGTACTCTCTTCCCTCTCCCTAGCCCCCTTCCAACTCTATGTAAAGACCCGAGCTATAGGCTCGAGTCTATAACAAGTATACTATTTAAAAGCTAAGAATTAGGGCTATCTAATAGTATAATTGTTAGATAGAGTTGCTTATAAGGGTTGCTAGTTATTAGTAGAATTTATTAAATTGTGCATGTAAGCGTCTCACTTATATAGTTGTAAGTCGATTTTTTTGTTTTTATATAGTAAATATTTTTGCGGAAATTATAAAGTAGCCTATAAGCCCCTTCTAGCGGCAGCGGCTCGCCGATATAGTTAGTAGGTCTATAAGGGACTAGAAAGATTCAAGATCCTACCCTCACTAAATTTTATTACAGCGCTCTCAATATAAGATACCACTATTATTATAGTTATCTATTGCCTTCTACGTGATCTATACTACATACTACAGCTTGATTTAGGCCGCTGCTGCTTCCACTACGTGATAATTGCTAGGAGCAATTACAGGTGCTAATATAAGAGGACCACTACCCTCTTCTATCTAGTCCTGTAATCCCTGTTATTTTCAATAATATTCTTTAAAGAAAAGTATAAGCTTTATATCTAAAGTAGCTAATATTAGTTCTAGCTAATTTAGTAATTCTTCTAAAAAAGTTACTTTTAAACCTAAGGTTACAATAGAATTAAATACTTAAGATAAAAAGGTTAGTACTAGTAGCGCTATAGCTATACTTTATAAGGCTTTGACTAAAGCTATAGGTAAAGCTATTAAAAAATAGTAAGCTTAGGCTACCTTTAATAAAAAGTTTAATATATACTAATTTAAAGAAGAAAATATTCTTAATTACTTAACTAACTTTAAGCTAAAAATAGAAACCTTATTTATTTTAAAGGAAAACTAATAGAAGATATTTATTTATTATATTAACCTATTAATCTATAAGTATATAAAGGTTATTTATATCTTATATAATTAAAAAGAAGCTAAAAAGTAGCTTTTACTTTAGTATAAAGCTACTTCTTAGAATTAAAAGAAATAAACTAATAAAAAGCTTAAAGATCTAAAAAGAAATTACTTTAGAACTATAAAAAACACTCTTTTCTAGCTTTAAAAATATTAAGCTACTATAATTAGCGCTAAACCTTATATATAGTATAGTATAACCTCTTAATCTAATTATATTTATAAAGCCTTATAGATACTGTTGGAATCGTTATGACTCCATCGTGCGATTCCGGCACCTGCGTGGGTGGATACAACCGCTAATTGGTTGCATCTGCACATTAGTCTCCACTTACATCGGGGTCGCCGATACCCCTTAATTCCCCCTTAACACAACACTATACCTAAGGTATATAAGGCATCTAATAGGGTATATAATATAGCCTCTTTTACTAGTTAGATATAACTTCTAGATAACTAAATTTAAACCTCTTTAATGTAAATACTAGTGCACTAGTGAACTAGTTATAGAGCTAACTTAAAGGAGTATAAATAAGACCCTTAGTCTACTAACACTAATTAGTAGTTGCTTAACTAGAAGTCTTTAGTATAACTAAAGAGATTAGCATAACTAACTATAGATTAGCTAGGTTTAGTAAGAAGAGACGTAATACTGTTAGCTAGAACCTTTAGCAGCTAATGTAAGCAGTAAAGCATACTAAAGGAAGAGATATCTTTATAATTGCTTAGTTACTAAGTTATATTAACTTATAATAACGTTTTAGTTTAACTAATTGTTAATATTAAACTCCTAAGGAATTAAATTACTAGCTAGAACCCTTAGCAGCTAATGCTATAGAATTTAACTCCCTTAACTATCTTAGAACTTAGCTAGAAGCTAGCTAAATCTCTCTATCTTTATACTAATTCTATTACATCTACTTTCTCTTTTTATACTACTTAATCTTATTTAATATAATAAGTTTATAATAACTCTAGGTAGATTTATAAGAATTTAAGCAATAACTATAACCTAATAAGCTTTTAGAATAACTTTAAAAGTATTAAAAACTTCTATTAATAGATTAAAACTTAATATATAAAATTAACCTAGAAACTACTACTACTACTAATTTAAACAATAGAATTACCTTTACAATTAACCTTTATAAAGATTAAAGATTTAGAGATTAAAAATAATAGAAGAACTTTAAATTTAACTTTTATAACTAGAATAAAGATCTATTTTAAAGAGCTTCTACTTTAATTATTAAAGTATTATATAACTTACTATATAAATATAGAGTCTATATAGGCAAAAGCAGCAGCTAAATTGCTAATTCCCTTAAAAAAGTGCTATAAGAAGAGAAACAATCTATATAGCTAGAAGAAGAGATTAATAAATAAGTAGTATTAGGTAAATTCTACTTAAATCTACACCTAGATATAGAACCTATACTTATAGTAAAGAAGCCTTAATCTTCTTTATAGAACCCTTCTTCTATACCTTTAGCACTCTTTCTATTACTTTTATTAAGTGTACTTAGCAATCTAATAGGTATATTAGTAGGAATACTACCTTCTCTCCCTTTTCTATAGAATATAAGATTTCTTCTGCTTTTAGCAGTATAACTATTACTTTCTTCTATAATAGATTCTTTCTAGACTAATATAAAGAAAGTTCTTAACCTTATAAAGATCTATAAGGAAAGCAATAAATATAGCAACAATATATTTAATTTTATTATACTAAAAGTAGTTATACTTAAAGACCTATACTAACAGCTTAATTTCTTAGAACTAGTAATAATAAAGGCATTTCTAGTAATACTAATAGGTAAAGCGCGTAAATTCTACCTTACAATAATTGCAATAAATATAAGGATAAATTACACCTTTAATTAAATAGTTAAAATTATTAAATAACACTTTAAGACCTTAACTAATAAGCAGTTCTATTGTTAAAGATAGAATAGTATTACATTACGTAATATAATTGCTAAGAACCCTAATAAATCTATACTTAACTGCCTTAATATAATAATCTAGAACCTTTAAGACATTTATAATAGCCTTTTTAACCCTTTAATAGATAATTCTAAACTTATTAAGCAAACCCTTTAAGCAGTTAAAGGCATTCCTAAATGTAGCTAAGCTAAATTTGCAACTAATGCAACATTTTAAGAGCTTATTAGCAACCTATAAAAGTTAATTAGTATTATAGAAGTATAAAAGGAAATTAACTAATTCTACACTAGATTTAACTAACTTAATATTAATAATAAAGCCCTTTATATAGACTATTAATATTAACGTTTAAGAGATTCTAGCTGTAATAAGAGTAAGACTAAAAAATAACGCTATTTTATCTACAGAAAAGAAGGATATTAGTTAATAAAGTATAGCAAAAAAGAACGTTAAAAAGCATAGTAAAGATAATAGAATAATAAAAAGTATAAAACCCCTCCTTTAAATAGTAAATTTAGAGCCTACCTATAAGCTTATAAAGGACTAAGTAAACCTATATAAGATAACAATTCTAATAATATATAGAATATAGGTAAAGCATTTATTAAAGAATCTAATACAGCTAATAAAGGAAAAACCCCTTAGCTAATAATTATATAATTCTTTACTAATGCTGCAACTATAGATAATAGAGCTATCTTCTAGAACCTTAAGGAAGAAGCCTGCTAGCATACTCTACATAAGAAAGACCTATTTACAGAAGATTAATTAAATCCTATAGATCTTGTTGGAATCGTCATGACTCCATCGTGCGATTCCGGCGCCTGCGTGAGTGGATACAACCACTAATTGGTTGCATCTGCACACTAGTCTCTACTTACATTAGGGTCGCCGATACCCCTTAATTCCCCCTTAACACAACACTATGCCTAAGGCATGTAAGGCATCTAACAGGGTATATAATATAGCCTCTTTTGCTAGTTAGATATAACTCCTAAACAACTAAATTTAAACCTCTTTAATGTAAATACTAGTGCACTAGTGAACTAGTTATAGAACTAACTTAAAGGAGTATAAATTAGACCCTTAGTTTATTAACACTAATTAGTAGTTGCTTAACTAGAAGTCTTTAGTATAACTAAAGAGATTAGTATAACTAACTATAGATTAGCTAGATTTAGCAAGAAGAGACGTAATACTGTTAGCTAAAACCCTTAGCAGCTAATGCAACTAGTAAAGCGTGCTAAAGGAAGAAATATCTTTATAATTACTTAGTTACTAAGTTGTATTTACTTATAACAACGTTTTAGTTTAACTAATTGTTAATATTAAACTCCTAAGGAATTAAATTACTAGCTAGGACCCTTAGCGGCTAATGCTATAGAATTTAACTCCTTTAACTATTTTAGAACTTAGCTAGAAGCTAGCTAAATCCCTCTATCTTTATACTAATTCTATTACACCTACTTTCTCTTTCTATACTACTTAATCTTATCTAATACAATAAGTTTATAACAACTCTAGGTAGATTTATAAGAATTTAAGTAATAACTATAACCTAATAAGCTTTTAGAATAACTTTAAAAGTATTAAAAACTCCTATTAATAGATTAAAACTTAATGTATAAAATTAACCTAGAAACTGCTACTACTACTAATCTAAATAATAGAATTACCTTTACAATTAACCTCTATAAAGATTAAAGATTTAGAGATTAGGAATAATAGAAGAACTTTAAATTTAACTTTTATAACTAGAATAAAGACCTATTTTAAAGAGCTTCTACTTTAATTATTAAAGCGTTACGCAATTTACTATATAAATATAGAGTTTATATAGGCAGAAGCAGTAGCTAAATTACTAATTCCCTTAAAAGAGTACTATAGAAAGAGGAACAATCTATATAGCTAGAAGAAAAGATTAATAAATAAGTAGCATTAGGTAAATTCTACTTAAATCTACACTTAGATATAGAACCTATATCTATAGTAAAGAAGCCTTAATCTTCTTTATAGAACTCTTCTTCTATACCTTTAGCACTCTCTTTATTACTTTCGTTAAGTGTACCTAGCAATCTAATAGGTATATTAATAGAAATACTACCTTCTCTCTCTTTACTATAGAATATAAGATTTCTTCTGCTTCTAGTAGTATAACTATTACTTCCTTCTATAATAGATTCTTCCTAGACTAATATAAGGAAAGTCCTTAACCTTATAAAGATCTATAAGGAAAGTAACAAATATAGCAGCAATATATTCGATTTTATTATACTAAAAGTAGTTATTCTTAAAGACCTATACTAACAACTTAATTTCTTAGAACTAGCAATAATAAAGGTATTTCTAGTAATACTAATAGGTAAAGTACGTAAATTCTACCTTATAATAATTGCAATAAATATAAGGATAAATTACACCTTTAACTAAATAGTTAAAATCGTTAAATAACACTTTAAGACTTTAACTAATAAGTAGTTCTATTGTTAAAGATAGAACAGCATTATATTGTGCAATATAATTACTAAGAACCCTAATAAATCTATGCTTAACTACCTTAATATAATAATCTAGAACCTTTAAGATATTTACAATAGCCTTTTTAACTCTCTTATAGATAATTCTAAACTTATTAAATAAACCCTTTAAGCAGTTAGAGGCATCCCTAAATATAGCTAAGCTAAATTTACAACTAATGCAACATTCTAAGAGCTTATTAGCAACCTATAAAAGTTAATTAGTATTATAGAAGCACAGAAGGAAATTAGCTAATTCTACGTTAGATTTAACTAACTTAATATTAATAATAAAGCCCTCTATATAGACTGTTAATATTAACGTTTAAGAGACCCTAGCTATAGCAGAAGTAAAACCTAAAAATAACGCTGCTTTATCTATAGAAAAGAAGAATATTAGTTAATAAAGTACAGCAAAAAAGAGCGTTAAGAAGTACAGTAAAGATAGTAGAATAATAAGAAGTATAGAACCTCTTCTTTAGACAGTAAATTTAGAGCCTATCTATAAGCTTATAAAGGATTAAGTAAACCTATATAGAATAACAGTTCTAATAATACTTAGGATATAAGTAAGGCATTTATTAAAGAATCTAATACAGCTAATAAAGGAAAAGCTCCTTAGCTAACAATTATATAATTCTTTACTAATGCTGTAACTACAAATAATAAAGCTATCTTCTAGAACCTTAAGGAAGAAGCCTACTAGTATACTCTATATAAGGAAGACCTATTTATAGAAGATTAATTAAATTCTATAGATCCCTTATTATATTTATTATCTTATATATTAAAAGAACGTTATTCTAGTGAGATATTTAGAGGCATCTTACCTAACACTAGAGCAGTAAGTATATTAATAGCTAGAATTAACTAAGTATAGGCACTAGTAAAGAAAATGCCTTTATTAAAAATAAATCTATCTAATTAACACTATATAATTACATTTAGCGTAGGATTAGCAACTTTAATAGGCTTTATTATAGTTCTAATAGTCTTTAGCTTAATTACATTTTATATAATTAATATAAGCACCCTGTTTCTATACAGCATTAATAATATAGATAAGATGTATATAAAGCTTAACAACCTTAAAAATATACTAATTTAAGGCAATTAAAAGGTTTCTATTATCTAGAAATAAGGATATCTATAGTAGACTCTAGAAGCTACAGAAGCAGCTATATTCTTCTTGTTAGAAAAGTAAATCTATTAACTTTATTGTTAATTTAAATATCCCTCTATACAACAATTAATAAAGATTCTATAATGTACAAAAGAAGATATTAGTAACAATAACGCTATTAACAGAATTATATAAGTTTGCTACTACTGCTAACTTAACAGTAAATTACCTAGTTAATTCCGATTTATATTAAAAGATAACTATAACTTTAACTATAAAATTATTATTAATATTATATATCTAGACAGCAGCTCTATTCTTTATATTGTAAATTCTATAACCTTATTTTAGGCAGCTTACTTTCTAGAACCCTAAAAGTAGAAAGTATAAAATATCTAGAATGCATTAAAAGAATGCTAGATTAATACCTATTTAGGCCTTTCTAACTAGATAGTTTATAATGCTAGAAAGAACTTTATATCTACTAAATTCCGCTATTATATATAAATATTGTCTATTAATATTAATAAAGTTTCTATTAAATCCTATAATAGTATTAGTAAAGTTAAATAGTACTATAGCTTATTACAAAGAGCTTACAACATTATTAACAATAAATTAGGCACTAATACTAGTATTATAAAGGATTAAAAGCTTTAAATAGCTATTAAAGCTGTTAATAATTCTGCTAAACTTAACAGTTTTATGCCTATATTATTAGTCTTTAGTTTCTACCTTTATATAACAGATAATTTACCCTTAAGCCTTTCTATAATACAATAAGCTTTAATTCTACGTAAAGCCACTAATAAAGCCTAAAAATGCCTAGTATAAAGGTAAATTTACAATACTCTTGCCTTCTACAACAGCCTAAATACAACACCTATATATTTACTGCCTTTACAGTTAGAAGTGTATATATAGCGTAAAAAAGAAGGCTAGTAAGGCCCCTATAAGCTACTTACTATAGATAGTAAGAAGTGCACTGTGCAAATGCCTTACAGCCTTATTTATTTTTATATAACTATTGTAAAACCCTACTACTATAATAACAATAAATCTAATAATTATTCTACTGTTTCTAACGTTATACCTAACAAAAGCAATATAGAATCTCTACTTAAAAGCAATTCTATTCTACTAAAGAAGAGAGAAAGACCCCTAAAGGTAAAATAACTAATTAATCTAAACCTAATATAGAAAAGAGGTTCTAGAAGACTAAGAAAGAACTCTCTTTCTATTCTAATTAATTCTATATAAAATTCCTCTACTTTTAACAATAAACTAAATAGATATATTACTGTTTCTAGCCTAACTGCTAGTAGTCTTTATAATCCTAATCCTAGTAGTAATATTAATTCTACTTATATATTGCTGTATAAATCTAGTAACGAAATTTTCCTTTCTGCAAAAGAAACAGTAAACTATAACCTAGCTATATAACTAAAGAAAAACAACAAGATTACAGCAAAAGGTACTCTATTTAAGGCATTTAACTAAGCTAAAATTAATGCACTATTAGCTAAAGATATCTTCTAATTTATTAAATTTAACCCTACTGTATATAATAACTATATCTTTAAATCTTATATAGTTTAAGAAGTTAAAGGAAAAGGAACTATATTACTATATAAGAAGTTAAGACTAGTTATTTAAGGATATAATAACAGTAATAAATTGTTGATTTTAATGCAATCCCTAACAATTTAACAAGCTAGTTAATGCCTAATTATAGCACTAGCTCTATCTCTCTAAAAACGCGATATTATCTTATAGATCTACAATATTATATAGGCTTATATACAATCTAACACTAATTTAAATAGATTAATTATTGCATAACTTCCTAACTAAATTAAACACCTATATCTCTATAATACAGTAATAAAAGTAATTAAGCCTCTATATAGAATCGCTAAAGTAGGTATATATTAGTAGTTTACGTACTTCTGCTACTACTATAATAATTTAAGTATAGTTATATTAATATATAACCCCTACTTACTAATATTAAACAATAAGAATTGCTTTAGAATTATTAGAATATAGACTAATAATACGCTAGAACTAAGCAATAGAACCTTCTCTAACTATAAGGAATCTAAACTACAGAAGGCTAATTTTACTATAAAGCTAAAGTAGAGTTTAACAGCAGAAACGCTACTAATTTTTAATAGATATATATTAACTAAATCTAATAACAGCACTTTAACTTTTCGCTAGAAAGGTTAAAGTAAGAGGATTTAACCCGTTAATACTACTAGTGTTAATATAGATTTAACGAAACAATAGTATATTAAGCAATAAGCCTGCAGTATATATATTACTACAATCTATTAACTAGAAGCTATATTTAACCTTTCTATTGCTATATAACAGTAAGATATTACAATTAACAATATTAAACAACTAAATAAGAGGCTTTAATAGTAAATTAACAACTAAACCTATAGATTACAATACATCCTAATAGACCTTCCCTCTGCTAAATTATATATATTTATTAATAGATCCTTTATAAACAATAAAGATTTAAGCTTCTAGATAGAATATATAATTATCTTAGGCAATAAAGAAGCTTATAAAGAGAACGCTAAATTTATAATAAAAGGTAATATTATTATATATAGCTCTATTAAAAGCAAAAGAGTTATAAGGAGCACGCTTACATTAAAACTATACAGTATAGTGTAAGGCGTAAATATATTATATACTATTAGCACTACGTTAAATATAGTAATAAAGCAGCTACAGATACTGCTAATTCTACTAGTAGTCTATACGAATTTGTTCTTGTTGTATAAATGCCTTATAAAGCTTAGTATAACGAAGGAAAAGAGATTAATAATTAATATTATAGCGCTACATTAATTATACAAAAGGCGCAAAATCAATAAAATCTATTAGATTAACGGTAAAGATAATATCGCTAATTTAATAATAAAAGCAACGCTAAATAAGACTTTTAAATCCTTTATTAACAACAATAAGGCTAATATATAGGTAGAAGGCTAGGTAAAGAGACTTATAAATTAATGCAGAAGGATGTTAGATTTATTGTTATTTATTCCTTTAATCTATTTTGTTATTACTATAACTGTTAGAATTACTCTACTAGCACAATAAAAAGAGAGACTACTAGTGTTAGAATTGTTATAACTCTATTATGCAATTCTAGCGCTTACGTAAGTAGATACAACTGCTGATTAGTTGCATCTGCACACTAGTCTCCACTTACATTAAGGTCGCTAATACCCCTTAATTCCCCCTTAACACAACACTATGCCTAAGGTATATAAGGCATCTAATAGGGTATATAATGTAGCCTCTTTTGCTAGTTAGATACAACTCCTAAACAACTGAATTTGAACCTCTTTGATGTAAATACTAGTGCACTAGTGAACTAGTTATAGGACCGACTCGAAGGAGTATAAATTAGACCCTTGGTCTATCGATAGATCTCTTATTATATTTATTATCTTATATATTAGAAGAACGTTATTCTAGTAAGACATTTAGAGGTATTTTGCTTAACACTAGAGTAGTAAGTATATTAACAACTAGAATTAACTAAGTATAGGCATTAGTAAAGAGAATGCCTTTATTAAAGATAAATCTATTTAATTAACACTATATAATTACATTTAGCGCAGGATTAGCAACTTTAATAGGTTTTATTACAGTTTTAATAATCTTTAGCCTAATTACATTCTATATTATTAATATAAGCACTCTATTTCTATATAGCATTAATAATATAGATAAAATGCGTATAAAGCTTAACAATCTTAAAAACGTGCTAATTTAAGGCAATTAAAAAGTTTCTATTATCTAGAAATAGGGATATCTATAGTAGACTCTAGAAGCTACAGAAGCAGCTGCATTCTTTCTATTAGAAAAGCAAATCTATTAGCTTTATTGTTAATTTAGGCATCCCTCTGTACAATAATTAACGAAGATTCTACAACGTATAAGCGAAAATATTAATAATAATAACGCTATTAATAGAATTACATAAATCTACTACTACTGCTAACTTAACAGTAAATTACCTAGTTAATTCTAATTTACGTTAAAAGATAACTATAACTTTAACTACAAAATCCTTATTAATATTATACACCTAGACAGTAGCCTTATTCTTTACGTTATTAATTCTGCAACCTTATTCTAGGCAGCCTACTTTCTAGAACCCTAAAAGCAGAAAGCATAAAATATCTAGAATGCATTAAAAGAATGCTAGATTAATACCTATCTAGGTCCTCCTAACTAGATAGTTTATAATGCTAAAAAGAACTTTACATCCGCTAAATTCCACTATTATGTATAAATGTTGTCTATTAATGTTAATAAAGTTCCTATTAAAGCCTATAACAGCATTAGTAAAGTTGAATAGTACTATAGCCTATTATAAAGAGCTTACAATATTATTAGCAATAAATTAGGCACTAATACTAGTATTATAAAGGATTAAAAGCTTTAGATAGCTATTAAAGCTGTTAATAATTCTACTAAACCTAACGGTTTTATGCCTATATTATTAGTCTTTAGTGCCTACTTCTGCATAATAGATAATTTACCTCTAAGCCTTTCTGTAATATAATAAGCTTTAATTCTACGTAAAGCTACTAATAAAGCCTAAAAGTGCCTAGTATAAAGGCAAATTCACAATGCTCTTACTTTCTATAACAGCCTAAATATAACACTAATATATTTACTATCTCTGCAGTTAGAAGTGCATATATAGCGTAAAAAAGAAGGCTAGTAAGGCCCTTATAAGCTACTTACTATAAATAGTAAGGAATACACTATATAAATGCCTTATAGCTTTATTTGTTTTTGCACAACTATTATAAAACCCTACTACTATAATAACGAAGAATTTAATAATTATTCTGCTGTTTCTAACGTTATACCTAATAAAAGCAATATAGAATCCCTACTTAAAAGCAATTCTATTCTACTAAAGAAGAGAGAAAGACCCCTAAAGGTAAAATAACTAATTAATCTAAACCTAATATAGAAAAGAGGCCTTAGAAGACTAAGAAAGAATCCTCTTTCTATTCTAATTAATTCTATATAAAATTCCTCTACTTTTAACAATAGACTAAATAGATATATTACTGTTTTTAGCCTAACTACTAGTAGTTCTTATAATCTTAATCCTAGTAGTAATATTAATCCTACTTATATATTACTATATAAATTTAGCAATAAAATTTTCTTTTCTACAAAAGAAACAGCAGACTACAACCTAGCTGTATAACTAAGGAAAGACAATAAGATTATAGCAAAAGGTGCTCTATTTAAAGTATTTAACTAAGCTAAAATTAACGCACTATTAGCTAGAGATATCTTCTAATTTATTAAATTTAACTCTACTGTATATAACAGCTATATCTTTAAATCTTATATAGTTTAAGAAGTTAAAGAAAAAAGAACTATATTACTATATAAGAAGTTAAGACTAGTTATTTAAGGATATAATAATAGCAATAAATTGTTAATTTTAACGCAATCCTTAACAATTTAATAAGCTAGTTAACGCTTAATTATAGCACTAGCTCTATCTTTTTAATAATGCAATATTGTCTTATAGATCTGCAATATAATATAGGCTTATATATAATCTAATACTAATTTAAATAGATTAATTATTGTACAACTTCCTAACTAAATTAGACACCTATATCCCTATAATACAGTAATAGAAGTAATTAAGTCTCTATACAGAATCGCTAAAGTAAGTATATATTAGTAGTTTACGTACTTCTGCTACTACTATAATAATTTAAGTATAGTTACATTAATATATAACCCCTACTTACTAATATTAAATAACAATAACTGCTTTAGAATTATTAGAATATAGACTAATAATACACTAGAACTAAGTAATAGAACCTTCTTTAACTATAAGGAATTTAAACTATAGAAGGCTAATTTTACTGTAAAGCTAAAGTAAAGCTTAACAGCAGAAATGCTACTAATTTTTAATAGATATATATTAACTAAATCTAATAATAGCACTTTAACCCTTTGCTAGAAAGGCTAAAGCAAGAGGATTTAGCCTATTAATACTACTAGTGTTAATATAGATTTAATAAAACAATAGTACATTAAGCAATAAGCCTGCAGCGTGTATATTGCTACAATCTATTAACTAGAAGCTATATTTAACCTTTCTGTTGCTGTATAATAGCAAGATATTATAATTAACAATATTAAGCAACTAAATAAGAGGCTCTAATAGCAGATTAATAACTAAACCTATAGATTACAATATATCCTAATAGACCTTCTCTTTACTAAATTGTATATATTTATTAATAGATCCTTTATAAATAATAAAGACTTAAGCTTCTAGATAGAATATATAATTATCCTAGGTAATAAAGAAGCTTATAAAGAGAACGCTAAATTTATAATAAAAGGCAACATTATTATATATAGCTCTATTAAAAGCAAGAGAGTTATAAGGAGCGCGCTTACATTAGAACTATACAGTATAGTATAAGGCGTAGATATATTATATACTATTAGCACTACATTAAATATAGTAATAAAGCAGCTATAGATACTGCTAATTCTACTAGTAGTCTATATAGATTTATTCTTGTTATATAAATGCCTTATAAAGCTTAGTATAATAAAGGAAAAGAGATTAATAATTAACATTATAGCGCTATATTAATTATATAAAAGGCGTAAAATTAACGAAATCTATTAGATTAATAGTAAAGATAATATCGCTAATTTAATAATAAAAGCAACGCTAAATAAGACTCTTAAATCCTTTATTAATAATAATAAGGCTAATATATAGGTAGAAGGCTAAGTAAAGAGACCTATAAATTAATGCAGAAGGATATTGGATTTATTGTTATTTATTCCTTTAATCTATTTTGTTATTACTATAACTGTTAGAGTTACTCTACTAGCATAATAAAAAGAGAGACTACTAGTGTTAAAATCGTTATAACTCTATTGTGCGATTCTAGTACCTATGTAGGTAGATACAACTGCTAATTAGTTGCATTTGCACATTAGTCTCCACTTATATCGGGGTTGCTAATACCCCTTAATTCCCCCTTAATATAACACTATACCTAAGGCATATAAGGCATCCAACAGGGTATATAATGTAGCCTCTTTTGCTAGTTAGATATAACTCCTAGATAACTGAATTTGAACCTCTTTGATGTAAATACTAGTGCACTAGTGAACTAGTTGTAGGGCCGACTCGAAGGAGTATAAATAAGACCCTTGGTCTACCAACAGATACTATACTTACTAGCTTTATAGATTAAATAAAAGTTACTAGAGCTAAGTTTATTATAATGCTCTATAAAGAGTTATTAGAGCAGCTTAGCTAGTATATATAAGCTAGAATAGAGCTAAAAGACTGTAATTTTAAACTTTATAATAATAGAAGAAACTACCTTTATATACCTCTAGGCAAAAGAAGTCCTAAGTATTATAGTATAAGTAATTTTAGTTATAAAGCTAAGAAGATTATATAATCTATTTTAGAAGTAAAAGATTAAATAGATAATTTAACCTAGAAGTTTAAAGATATAAAGATTATAATTGTAAAATAGGTAGTTTTAAAGATAAATATTATAAAGCTTTTTAAAGAGAAGTTTAGAAAGAAAAAGAAGGAAAGGTAGAATATATTGTGTCGCGGTAGGGTTACCCCCTTGCGATGTTATATTAGCTTTGCAGGGGATGCTGCATACAGATTTTTCCTTATAAGAGTGCGCATCGCCTTAGCATATAGAATAGTTTTTCAAGCAAGCAAGCAAAGAAGTGCGCAAGCAGCTTTTGCTAGCTCTTTTAGCCTTTATTCCTTTTAATTAATTAATATCTTTTGGCCTATTTCAATTTACATTACTTAATACTTAAGAAATCTTATTTTGCTACTTCTAACACTTATTATAACACTTTAATATATCTAGCTTTTTCTTTATATATATATATCTTCTAAGCTGTAGCTAATAATTTATTTCTGCCTTTTCTAATTATTTAATCTTCTTATCTACTATTGTTTAATAGTATATATAGTTAAATATCTCGCTCTTTACTAATTCTCTTTAATCTTAATATACACTATATTGCTACCTCATTTAGTGTAAGCTATATAGTTATTTAGGGGTTTAGTTTTAAGGCAATAAAAATAGAGGCTTTACTAAGGACTTATTCTAATTAAAGCACACTATATAATTAAAAGGTTTTTTATAGAGATTTTAGAGAAAAAAGGGAAAAGCTACTAAGTATTAAAGATAGAAGAGCAATTTAGTTTAAATATTACTAATATAAGAAAGAAGGAAATTATAAAGATAAAAGCTCTATATTATAAGGGATTATTTAATTAAGAGAGAAAGAAAATTTCTATAGCTTTTTT